>CALYDD020000083.1:0-27585 GCA_944472135.2 Trichobilharzia regenti | reverse complement strand
GCCCACGCTGTTCTTAGAAGATCTCTCAGAAACGTTTAGTTATAACGGACGCAAAAACCAAAACACCGATCTGCCGTTTGATATTTGTTTATTGTTACACCAAAATATAAAAGGAATAAGCGAACTAAGCAAACTAAGGTCTGTAAACAAATATTACAATAATAAATCTCTGTATTACCTCTGACGATGTTTCAATCTTCTTTCTGAACAGCGACCCACGAGACGATGACTGTCGTATTGATGCCTCCGCGAAAATTGGGAAGTTGATTTTGAGCAAATAAACAAGAATTGATCGTTCAATCTTCAACTGCATTGACACCCTCACTGTGTTTTGTTTGGATTCGTGTAATTCGGTCATCTCGAAATACTAATATTACGATTACAATAAATTACTATAAATTGGCGTCGCGATGGAACTAAATAACCTGGGAAAATTTCCTCTTGATGGTTCTCCGCGGGAGATTACTGATTATTTGGAATGCTTCGACGCGTGGTGCATTTCCAAGAATGTTCGGGATGACAAAATACCAGCTCATTTCATTACTGCTATTGGGCTAGATGCATATTGCCTAGTAAAGACTCTGTCATTTCCAGATAAACCAATTTCTCTGCCATATTATAAACTCCGTGAACTTCTTATAAATCACTGTCATGTAACTACATTTGAGACAAGAGAGAGGGCTCAGTTCAATAAACTGGTTCGTGCGCCTAACCAGAAGATTCGAGACTTTATTCTGCAACTCCTAATACAAGCTTCAAAGTGTAACTTTGGAGATCAGCTGCATACTCAACTACGTGATCGTCTAATTGCTGGAATCAATATTCCTAAGTTAGAGAAAGAGTTAATTCAGATTCCTTCTTGTACCTTTCAAACTGCTAAAGATTTATGTATTACATATGAAGATGTCAACAGTGAATACTCTGCTCCCACTACGTCAGTGTCTGATGTTATGCTTTCTAAAGTCGAAAATACAAGTGGTCATGGAAAGCAATCCAAACTGCCGTCCACAGGTAATAGAATGCAGCGAGAGATCAAAAGCATTAAATCGTGTTTTTCCTGTGGAAAGGTAAATCTACGAAGCACTTGACGTTTTCGGGGTGCTAAGTGTCACAAATGTGGTAAAGTTGGACACATCAAGACTGTTTGCAGAAGTTCAAATACTTATGTTACTCAGAATTCTTATAATTCTCCCAATCTGTCTAGTAAAATGGAGTCAATGTGTCTTTCAACTTTTCAAAATACTCAATCTCATCCAATGAAAACCTCCACTACAAGTTCAGCAACGCAAGTGTCAACTGTTTCCAAAAATGAGGTAGCCGAGTTACAATGTGAACTGTCGAAAACACGAGAAGAACTGAATGAGATGAGAGAGCAACTGATTAAAATGGAGGAATTGTTGCATATGCATAGACTGCGTCTGTCGAATGCAGAGCATACAAGTACCCGTAAAAGTCCTGCAAAACTTTTCAAATCTCGAATTCTCAAAAAGCATCTGATGTCCACGACTTCTAATGTACATTATTACAAAGGGAATGACTACAGACCTTCTGTTGGAATCATACTACAAAAAACGGGAAATCGAGTGGTGAAGATATTAGACATCAAAGATCACTCAGTTCATAACAGACACCTAGACAAAGTGACAATAAATGAAGTAGGTCGTTCCAATTATAATATTAATAACTCCGCTACTAATCCTGATTTTGTAGATAATTCTGAAATATGTCCAGATAAGAGTGATGTAGGTAATATCACAGAATCAGTTAGAAGGTCGCAGCTACTTGCAAGCAAACCGAGACATCGTTATAAATACTCAAGGAGATATTCGACGTGTGGCGGATGTGGTGATTGACAGTTTCTATCTCTGTATTGTTTAAATACTTACTGTTGATTGTTAATATGTTTCATATATGAATTGCATTAGAATTCCGCTAAATACAAATTCCTGATTTCTGCCCTCTCTGTGTTTTGTTTGGATTCGTGTAATTCGGTCATCTCGAAATACTAATATTACGATTACAATAAATTACTATAAATTGGCGTCGCGATGGAACTAAATAACCTGGGAAAATTTCCTCTTGATGGTTCTCCGCGGGAGATTACTGATTATTTGGAATGCTTCGACGCGTGGTGCATTTCCAAGAATGTTCGGGATGACAAAATACCAGCTCATTTCATTACTGCTATTGGGCTAGATGCATATTGCCTAGTAAAGACTCTGTCATTTCCAGATAAACCAATTTCTCTGCCATATTATAAACTCCGTGAACTTCTTATAAATCACTGTCATGTAACTACATTTGAGACAAGAGAGAGGGCTCAGTTCAATAAACTGGTTCGTGCGCCTAACCAGAAGATTCGAGACTTTATTCTGCAACTCCAAATACAAGCTTCAAAGTGTAACTTTGGAGATCAGCTGCATACTCAACTACGTGATCGTCTAATTGCTGGAATCAATATTCCTAAGTTAGAGAAAGAGTTAATTCAGATTCCTTCTTGTACCTTTCAAACTGCTAAAGATTTATGTATTACATATGAAGATGTCAACAGTGAATACTCTGCTCCCACTACGTCAGTGTCTGATGTTATGCTTTCTAAAGTCGAAAATACAAGTGGTCATGGAAAGCAATCCAAACTGCCGTCCACAGGTAATAGAATGCAGCGAGAGATCAAAAGCATTAAATCGTGTTTTTCCTGTGGAAAGGTAAATCTACGAAGCACTTGACGTTTTCGGGGTGCTAAGTGTCACAAATGTGGTAAAGTTGGACACATCAAGACTGTTTGCAGAAGTTCAAATACTTATGTTACTCAGAATTCTTATAATTCTCCCAATCTGTCTAGTAAAATGGAGTCAATGTGTCTTTCAACTTTTCAAAATACTCAATCTCATCCAATGAAAACCTCCACTACAAGTTCAGCAACGCAAGTGTCAACTGTTTCCAAAAATGAGGTAGCCGAGTTACAATGTGAACTGTCGAAAACACGAGAAGAACTGAATGAGATGAGAGAGCAACTGATTAAAATGGAGGAATTGTTGCATATGCATAGACTGCGTCTGTCGAATGCAGAGCATACAAGTACCCGTAAAAGTCCTGCAAAACTTTTCAAATCTCGAATTCTCAAAAAGCATCTGATGTCCACGACTTCTAATGTACATTATTACAAAGGGAATGACTACAGACCTTCTGTTGGAATCATACTACAAAAAACGGGAAATCGAGTGGTGAAGATATTAGACATCAAAGATCACTCAGTTCATAACAGACACCTAGACAAAGTGACAATAAATGAAGTAGGTCGTTCCAATTATAATATTAATAACTCCGCTACTAATCCTGATTTTGTAGATAATTCTGAAATATGTCCAGATAAGAGTGATGTAGGTAATATCACAGAATCAGTTAGAAGGTCGCAGCTACTTGCAAGCAAACCGAGACATCGTTATAAATACTCAAGGAGATATTCGACGTGTGGCGGATGTGGTGATTGACAGTTTCTATCTCTGTATTGTTTAAATACTTACTGTTGATTGTTAATATGTTTCATATATGAATTGCATTAGAATTCCGCTAAATACAAATTCCTGATTTCTGCCCTCTCTGTGTTTTGTTTGGATTCGTGTAATTCGGTCATCTCGAAATACTAATATTACGATTACAATAAATTACTATAAATTGGCGTCGCGATGGAACTAAATAACCTGGGAAAATTTCCTCTTGATGGTTCTCCGCGGGAGATTACTGATTATTTGGAATGCTTCGACGCGTGGTGCATTTCCAAGAATGTTCGGGATGACAAAATACCAGCTCATTTCATTACTGCTATTGGGCTAGATGCATATTGCCTAGTAAAGACTCTGTCATTTCCAGATAAACCAATTTCTCTGCCATATTATAAACTCCGTGAACTTCTTATAAATCACTGTCATGTAACTACATTTGAGACAAGAGAGAGGGCTCAGTTCAATAAACTGGTTCGTGCGCCTAACCAGAAGATTCGAGACTTTATTCTGCAACTCCAAATACAAGCTTCAAAGTGTAACTTTGGAGATCAGCTGCATACTCAACTACGTGATCGTCTAATTGCTGGAATCAATATTCCTAAGTTAGAGAAAGAGTTAATTCAGATTCCTTCTTGTACCTTTCAAACTGCTAAAGATTTATGTATTACATATGAAGATGTCAACAGTGAATACTCTGCTCCCACTACGTCAGTGTCTGATGTTATGCTTTCTAAAGTCGAAAATACAAGTGGTCATGGAAAGCAATCCAAACTGCCGTCCACAGGTAATAGAATGCAGCGAGAGATCAAAAGCATTAAATCGTGTTTTTCCTGTGGAAAGGTAAATCTACGAAGCACTTGACGTTTTCGGGGTGCTAAGTGTCACAAATGTGGTAAAGTTGGACACATCAAGACTGTTTGCAGAAGTTCAAATACTTATGTTACTCAGAATTCTTATAATTCTCCCAATCTGTCTAGTAAAATGGAGTCAATGTGTCTTTCAACTTTTCAAAATACTCAATCTCATCCAATGAAAACCTCCACTACAAGTTCAGCAACGCAAGTGTCAACTGTTTCCAAAAATGAGGTAGCCGAGTTACAATGTGAACTGTCGAAAACACGAGAAGAACTGAATGAGATGAGAGAGCAACTGATTAAAATGGAGGAATTGTTGCATATGCATAGACTGCGTCTGTCGAATGCAGAGCATACAAGTACCCGTAAAAGTCCTGCAAAACTTTTCAAATCTCGAATTCTCAAAAAGCATCTGATGTCCACGACTTCTAATGTACATTATTACAAAGGGAATGACTACAGACCTTCTGTTGGAATCATACTACAAAAAACGGGAAATCGAGTGGTGAAGATATTAGACATCAAAGATCACTCAGTTCATAACAGACACCTAGACAAAGTGACAATAAATGAAGTAGGTCGTTCCAATTATAATATTAATAACTCCGCTACTAATCCTGATTTTGTAGATAATTCTGAAATATGTCCAGATAAGAGTGATGTAGGTAATATCACAGAATCAGTTAGAAGATCGCAGCTACTTGCAAGCAAACCGAGACATCGTTATAAATACTCAAGGAGATATTCGACGTGTGGCGGATGTGGTGATTGACAGTTTCTATCTCTGTATTGTTTAAATACTTACTGTTGATTGTTAATATGTTTCATATATGAATTGCATTAGAATTCCGCTAAATACAAATTCCTGATTTCTGCCCTCTCTGTGTTTTGTTTGGATTCGTGTAATTCGGTCATCTCGAAATACTAATATTACGATTACAATAAATTACTATAAATTGGCGTCGCGATGGAACTAAATAACCTGGGAAAATTTCCTCTTGATGGTTCTCCGCGGGAGATTACTGATTATTTGGAATGCTTCGACGCGTGGTGCATTTCCAAGAATGTTCGGGATGACAAAATACCAGCTCATTTCATTACTGCTATTGGGCTAGATGCATATTGCCTAGTAAAGACTCTGTCATTTCCAGATAAACCAATTTCTCTGCCATATTATAAACTCCGTGAACTTCTTATAAATCACTGTCATGTAACTACATTTGAGACAAGAGAGAGGGCTCAGTTCAATAAACTGGTTCGTGCGCCTAACCAGAAGATTCGAGACTTTATTCTGCAACTCCAAATACAAGCTTCAAAGTGTAACTTTGGAGATCAGCTGCATACTCAACTACGTGATCGTCTAATTGCTGGAATCAATATTCCTAAGTTAGAGAAAGAGTTAATTCAGATTCCTTCTTGTACCTTTCAAACTGCTAAAGATTTATGTATTACATATGAAGATGTCAACAGTGAATACTCTGCTCCCACTACGTCAGTGTCTGATGTTATGCTTTCTAAAGTCGAAAATACAAGTGGTCATGGAAAGCAATCCAAACTGCCGTCCACAGGTAATAGAATGCAGCGAGAGATCAAAAGCATTAAATCGTGTTTTTCCTGTGGAAAGGTAAATCTACGAAGCACTTGACGTTTTCGGGGTGCTAAGTGTCACAAATGTGGTAAAGTTGGACACATCAAGACTGTTTGCAGAAGTTCAAATACTTATGTTACTCAGAATTCTTATAATTCTCCCAATCTGTCTAGTAAAATGGAGTCAATGTGTCTTTCAACTTTTCAAAATACTCAATCTCATCCAATGAAAACCTCCACTACAAGTTCAGCAACGCAAGTGTCAACTGTTTCCAAAAATGAGGTAGCCGAGTTACAATGTGAACTGTCGAAAACACGAGAAGAACTGAATGAGATGAGAGAGCAACTGATTAAAATGGAGGAATTGTTGCATATGCATAGACTGCGTCTGTCGAATGCAGAGCATACAAGTACCCGTAAAAGTCCTGCAAAACTTTTCAAATCTCGAATTCTCAAAAAGCATCTGATGTCCACGACTTCTAATGTACATTATTACAAAGGGAATGACTACAGACCTTCTGTTGGAATCATACTACAAAAAACGGGAAATCGAGTGGTGAAGATATTAGACATCAAAGATCACTCAGTTCATAACAGACACCTAGACAAAGTGACAATAAATGAAGTAGGTCGTTCCAATTATAATATTAATAACTCCGCTACTAATCCTGATTTTGTAGATAATTCTGAAATATGTCCAGATAAGAGTGATGTAGGTAATATCACAGAATCAGTTAGAAGGTCGCAGCTACTTGCAAGCAAACCGAGACATCGTTATAAATACTCAAGGAGATATTCGACGTGTGGCGGATGTGGTGATTGACAGTTTCTATCTCTGTATTGTTTAAATACTTACTGTTGATTGTTAATATGTTTCATATATGAATTGCATTAGAATTCCGCTAAATACAAATTCCTGATTTCTGCCCTCTCTGTGTTTTGTTTGGATTCGTGTAATTCGGTCATCTCGAAATACTAATATTACGATTACAATAAATTACTATAAATTGGCGTCGCGATGGAACTAAATAACCTGGGAAAATTTCCTCTTGATGGTTCTCCGCGGGAGATTACTGATTATTTGGAATGCTTCGACGCGTGGTGCATTTCCAAGAATGTTCGGGATGACAAAATACCAGCTCATTTCATTACTGCTATTGGGCTAGATGCATATTGCCTAGTAAAGACTCTGTCATTTCCAGATAAACCAATTTCTCTGCCATATTATAAACTCCGTGAACTTCTTATAAATCACTGTCATGTAACTACATTTGAGACAAGAGAGAGGGCTCAGTTCAATAAACTGGTTCGTGCGCCTAACCAGAAGATTCGAGACTTTATTCTGCAACTCCAAATACAAGCTTCAAAGTGTAACTTTGGAGATCAGCTGCATACTCAACTACGTGATCGTCTAATTGCTGGAATCAATATTCCTAAGTTAGAGAAAGAGTTAATTCAGATTCCTTCTTGTACCTTTCAAACTGCTAAAGATTTATGTATTACATATGAAGATGTCAACAGTGAATACTCTGCTCCCACTACGTCAGTGTCTGATGTTATGCTTTCTAAAGTCGAAAATACAAGTGGTCATGGAAAGCAATCCAAACTGCCGTCCACAGGTAATAGAATGCAGCGAGAGATCAAAAGCATTAAATCGTGTTTTTCCTGTGGAAAGGTAAATCTACGAAGCACTTGACGTTTTCGGGGTGCTAAGTGTCACAAATGTGGTAAAGTTGGACACATCAAGACTGTTTGCAGAAGTTCAAATACTTATGTTACTCAGAATTCTTATAATTCTCCCAATCTGTCTAGTAAAATGGAGTCAATGTGTCTTTCAACTTTTCAAAATACTCAATCTCATCCAATGAAAACCTCCACTACAAGTTCAGCAACGCAAGTGTCAACTGTTTCCAAAAATGAGGTAGCCGAGTTACAATGTGAACTGTCGAAAACACGAGAAGAACTGAATGAGATGAGAGAGCAACTGATTAAAATGGAGGAATTGTTGCATATGCATAGACTGCGTCTGTCGAATGCAGAGCATACAAGTACCCGTAAAAGTCCTGCAAAACTTTTCAAATCTCGAATTCTCAAAAAGCATCTGATGTCCACGACTTCTAATGTACATTATTACAAAGGGAATGACTACAGACCTTCTGTTGGAATCATACTACAAAAAACGGGAAATCGAGTGGTGAAGATATTAGACATCAAAGATCACTCAGTTCATAACAGACACCTAGACAAAGTGACAATAAATGAAGTAGGTCGTTCCAATTATAATATTAATAACTCCGCTACTAATCCTGATTTTGTAGATAATTCTGAAATATGTCCAGATAAGAGTGATGTAGGTAATATCACAGAATCAGTTAGAAGGTCGCAGCTACTTGCAAGCAAACCGAGACATCGTTATAAATACTCAAGGAGATATTCGACGTGTGGCGGATGTGGTGATTGACAGTTTCTATCTCTGTATTGTTTAAATACTTACTGTTGATTGTTAATATGTTTCATATATGAATTGCATTAGAATTCCACTAAATACAAATTCCTGATTTCTGCCCTCTCTGTGTTTTGTTTGGATTCGTGTAATTCGGTCATCTCGAAATACTAATATTACGATTACAATAAATTACTATAAATTGGCGTCGCGATGGAACTAAATAACCTGGGAAAATTTCCTCTTGATGGTTCTCCGCGGGAGATTACTGATTATTTGGAATGCTTCGACGCGTGGTGCATTTCCAAGAATGTTCGGGATGACAAAATACCAGCTCATTTCATTACTGCTATTGGGCTAGATGCATATTGCCTAGTAAAGACTCTGTCATTTCCAGATAAACCAATTTCTCTGCCATATTATAAACTCCGTGAACTTCTTATAAATCACTGTCATGTAACTACATTTGAGACAAGAGAGAGGGCTCAGTTCAATAAACTGGTTCGTGCGCCTAACCAGAAGATTCGAGACTTTATTCTGCAACTCCAAATACAAGCTTCAAAGTGTAACTTTGGAGATCAGCTGCATACTCAACTACGTGATCGTCTAATTGCTGGAATCAATATTCCTAAGTTAGAGAAAGAGTTAATTCAGATTCCTTCTTGTACCTTTCAAACTGCTAAAGATTTATGTATTACATATGAAGATGTCAACAGTGAATACTCTGCTCCCACTACGTCAGTGTCTGATGTTATGCTTTCTAAAGTCGAAAATACAAGTGGTCATGGAAAGCAATCCAAACTGCCGTCCACAGGTAATAGAATGCAGCGAGAGATCAAAAGCATTAAATCGTGTTTTTCCTGTGGAAAGGTAAATCTACGAAGCACTTGACGTTTTCGGGGTGCTAAGTGTCACAAATGTGGTAAAGTTGGACACATCAAGACTGTTTGCAGAAGTTCAAATACTTATGTTACTCAGAATTCTTATAATTCTCCCAATCTGTCTAGTAAAATGGAGTCAATGTGTCTTTCAACTTTTCAAAATACTCAATCTCATCCAATGAAAACCTCCACTACAAGTTCAGCAACGCAAGTGTCAACTGTTTCCAAAAATGAGGTAGCCGAGTTACAATGTGAACTGTCGAAAACACGAGAAGAACTGAATGAGATGAGAGAGCAACTGATTAAAATGGAGGAATTGTTGCATATGCATAGACTGCGTCTGTCGAATGCAGAGCATACAAGTACCCGTAAAAGTCCTGCAAAACTTTTCAAATCTCGAATTCTCAAAAAGCATCTGATGTCCACGACTTCTAATGTACATTATTACAAAGGGAATGACTACAGACCTTCTGTTGGAATCATACTACAAAAAACGGGAAATCGAGTGGTGAAGATATTAGACATCAAAGATCACTCAGTTCATAACAGACACCTAGACAAAGTGACAATAAATGAAGTAGGTCGTTCCAATTATAATATTAATAACTCCGCTACTAATCCTGATTTTGTAGATAATTCTGAAATATGTCCAGATAAGAGTGATGTAGGTAATATCACAGAATCAGTTAGAAGGTCGCAGCTACTTGCAAGCAAACCGAGACATCGTTATAAATACTCAAGGAGATATTCGACGTGTGGCGGATGTGGTGATTGACAGTTTCTATCTCTGTATTGTTTAAATACTTACTGTTGATTGTTAATATGTTTCATATATGAATTGCATTAGAATTCCACTAAATACAAATTCCTGATTTCTGCCCTCTCTGTGTTTTGTTTGGATTCGTGTAATTCGGTCATCTCGAAATACTAATATTACGATTACAATAAATTACTATAAATTGGCGTCGCGATGGAACTAAATAACCTGGGAAAATTTCCTCTTGATGGTTCTCCGCGGGAGATTACTGATTATTTGGAATGCTTCGACGCGTGGTGCATTTCCAAGAATGTTCGGGATGACAAAATACCAGCTCATTTCATTACTGCTATTGGGCTAGATGCATATTGCCTAGTAAAGACTCTGTCATTTCCAGATAAACCAATTTCTCTGCCATATTATAAACTCCGTGAACTTCTTATAAATCACTGTCATGTAACTACATTTGAGACAAGAGAGAGGGCTCAGTTCAATAAACTGGTTCGTGCGCCTAACCAGAAGATTCGAGACTTTATTCTGCAACTCCAAATACAAGCTTCAAAGTGTAACTTTGGAGATCAGCTGCATACTCAACTACGTGATCGTCTAATTGCTGGAATCAATATTCCTAAGTTAGAGAAAGAGTTAATTCAGATTCCTTCTTGTACCTTTCAAACTGCTAAAGATTTATGTATTACATATGAAGATGTCAACAGTGAATACTCTGCTCCCACTACGTCAGTGTCTGATGTTATGCTTTCTAAAGTCGAAAATACAAGTGGTCATGGAAAGCAATCCAAACTGCCGTCCACAGGTAATAGAATGCAGCGAGAGATCAAAAGCATTAAATCGTGTTTTTCCTGTGGAAAGGTAAATCTACGAAGCACTTGACGTTTTCGGGGTGCTAAGTGTCACAAATGTGGTAAAGTTGGACACATCAAGACTGTTTGCAGAAGTTCAAATACTTATGTTACTCAGAATTCTTATAATTCTCCCAATCTGTCTAGTAAAATGGAGTCAATGTGTCTTTCAACTTTTCAAAATACTCAATCTCATCCAATGAAAACCTCCACTACAAGTTCAGCAACGCAAGTGTCAACTGTTTCCAAAAATGAGGTAGCCGAGTTACAATGTGAACTGTCGAAAACACGAGAAGAACTGAATGAGATGAGAGAGCAACTGATTAAAATGGAGGAATTGTTGCATATGCATAGACTGCGTCTGTCGAATGCAGAGCATACAAGTACCCGTAAAAGTCCTGCAAAACTTTTCAAATCTCGAATTCTCAAAAAGCATCTGATGTCCACGACTTCTAATGTACATTATTACAAAGGGAATGACTACAGACCTTCTGTTGGAATCATACTACAAAAAACGGGAAATCGAGTGGTGAAGATATTAGACATCAAAGATCACTCAGTTCATAACAGACACCTAGACAAAGTGACAATAAATGAAGTAGGTCGTTCCAATTATAATATTAATAACTCCGCTACTAATCCTGATTTTGTAGATAATTCTGAAATATGTCCAGATAAGAGTGATGAAGGTAATATCACAGAATCAGTTAGAAGGTCGCAGCTACTTGCAAGCAAACCGAGACATCGTTATAAATACTCAAGGAGATATTCGACGTGTGGCGGATGTGGTGATTGACAGTTTCTATCTCTGTATTGTTTAAATACTTACTGTTGATTGTTAATATGTTTCATATATGAATTGCATTAGAATTCCACTAAATACAAATTCCTGATTTCTGCCCTCTCTGTGTTTTGTTTGGATTCGTGTAATTCGGTCATCTCGAAATACTAATATTACGATTACAATAAATTACTATAAATTGGCGTCGCGATGGAACTAAATAACCTGGGAAAATTTCCTCTTGATGGTTCTCCGCGGGAGATTACTGATTATTTGGAATGCTTCGACGCGTGGTGCATTTCCAAGAATGTTCGGGATGACAAAATACCAGCTCATTTCATTACTGCTATTGGGCTAGATGCATATTGCCTAGTAAAGACTCTGTCATTTCCAGATAAACCAATTTCTCTGCCATATTATAAACTCCGTGAACTTCTTATAAATCACTGTCATGTAACTACATTTGAGACAAGAGAGAGGGCTCAGTTCAATAAACTGGTTCGTGCGCCTAACCAGAAGATTCGAGACTTTATTCTGCAACTCCAAATACAAGCTTCAAAGTGTAACTTTGGAGATCAGCTGCATACTCAACTACGTGATCGTCTAATTGCTGGAATCAATATTCCTAAGTTAGAGAAAGAGTTAATTCAGATTCCTTCTTGTACCTTTCAAACTGCTAAAGATTTATGTATTACATATGAAGATGTCAACAGTGAATACTCTGCTCCCACTACGTCAGTGTCTGATGTTATGCTTTCTAAAGTCGAAAATACAAGTGGTCATGGAAAGCAATCCAAACTGCCGTCCACAGGTAATAGAATGCAGCGAGAGATCAAAAGCATTAAATCGTGTTTTTCCTGTGGAAAGGTAAATCTACGAAGCACTTGACGTTTTCGGGGTGCTAAGTGTCACAAATGTGGTAAAGTTGGACACATCAAGACTGTTTGCAGAAGTTCAAATACTTATGTTACTCAGAATTCTTATAATTCTCCCAATCTGTCTAGTAAAATGGAGTCAATGTGTCTTTCAACTTTTCAAAATACTCAATCTCATCCAATGAAAACCTCCACTACAAGTTCAGCAACGCAAGTGTCAACTGTTTCCAAAAATGAGGTAGCCGAGTTACAATGTGAACTGTCGAAAACACGAGAAGAACTGAATGAGATGAGAGAGCAACTGATTAAAATGGAGGAATTGTTGCATATGCATAGACTGCGTCTGTCGAATGCAGAGCATACAAGTACCCGTAAAAGTCCTGCAAAACTTTTCAAATCTCGAATTCTCAAAAAGCATCTGATGTCCACGACTTCTAATGTACATTATTACAAAGGGAATGACTACAGACCTTCTGTTGGAATCATACTACAAAAAATGGGAAATCGAGTGGTGAAGATATTAGACATCAAAGATCACTCAGTTCATAACAGACACCTAGACAAAGTGACAATAAATGAAGTAGGTCGTTCCAATTATAATATTAATAACTCCGCTACTAATCCTGATTTTGTAGATAATTCTGAAATATGTCCAGATAAGAGTGATGAAGGTAATATCACAGAATCAGTTAGAAGGTCGCAGCTACTTGCAAGCAAACCGAGACATCGTTATAAATACTCAAGGAGATATTCGACGTGTGGCGGATGTGGTGATTGACAGTTTCTATCTCTGTATTGTTTAAATACTTACTGTTGATTGTTAATATGTTTCATATATGAATTGCATTAGAATTCCACTAAATACAAATTCCTGATTTCTGCCCTCTCTGTGTTTTGTTTGGATTCGTGTAATTCGGTCATCTCGAAATACTAATATTACGATTACAATAAATTACTATAAATTGGCGTCGCGATGGAACTAAATAACCTGGGAAAATTTCCTCTTGATGGTTCTCCGCGGGAGATTACTGATTATTTGGAATGCTTCGACGCGTGGTGCATTTCCAAGAATGTTCGGGATGACAAAATACCAGCTCATTTCATTACTGCTATTGGGCTAGATGCATATTGCCTAGTAAAGACTCTGTCATTTCCAGATAAACCAATTTCTCTGCCATATTATAAACTCCGTGAACTTCTTATAAATCACTGTCATGTAACTACATTTGAGACAAGAGAGAGGGCTCAGTTCAATAAACTGGTTCGTGCGCCTAACCAGAAGATTCGAGACTTTATTCTGCAACTCCAAATACAAGCTTCAAAGTGTAACTTTGGAGATCAGCTGCATACTCAACTACGTGATCGTCTAATTGCTGGAATCAATATTCCTAAGTTAGAGAAAGAGTTAATTCAGATTCCTTCTTGTACCTTTCAAACTGCTAAAGATTTATGTATTACATATGAAGATGTCAACAGTGAATACTCTGCTCCCACTACGTCAGTGTCTGATGTTATGCTTTCTAAAGTCGAAAATACAAGTGGTCATGGAAAGCAATCCAAACTGCCGTCCACAGGTAATAGAATGCAGCGAGAGATCAAAAGCATTAAATCGTGTTTTTCCTGTGGAAAGGTGTGGTGATTGACAATTTCTATCTCTGTATTGTTTAAATACTTACTGTTGACTGTTGATATGTTTCTTATATGAATTGCATTCTAATTCCGCTAAATACAAATTACTGGTTGCTGCCCTCTCTGGGTTTTGATTAGATTCCTATAATTTCCTCATCCCGGTAAATTAATATTTCCAAGTACAATAAATTACTACAAATTGGCGTCGCGATGGGACAAATAACCTGGGAAAATTTGCTCTTAATGGTTCTCCGCGGGAGATTGCTGATTATTTGGAATGCTTTGATGCGTGGTGCATTTCCAAGAATGTTCGGGATGATAAAATACCTGCTCATTTCATCACCGCTATTGGTCTTGATGCATATAGCCTGGTGAAGAATCTGGCGTTTCCAGATAAACCCATTTCTATGCCATATGCTAAGCTCCGTGAACTACTTATAGATCACTTCCATGTAACTACTTTTGAGACCAGAGAGAGGGCTCAGTTCAACAAACTGGTACGTTCTCCCAACCAGAAGATTCGAGAATTTATTCTGCAACTTCAAATTCAAGCCTCAAAGTGTAATTTTGGAGATCAGCTGCATACACAACTACGTGATCGTCTAATTGCTGGAATCAACATTCCTAAATTAGAGAAGGAGTTAATTCAGATTCCTTCTTGTACCTTTCAAACTGCTAAAGATTTATGTATTACATATGAAGATGTCCATAATGAATACTCTGCTCCCACTACGTCAGTATCTGATGTCATGCTGTCCAAAGTCGAAAATACAAGTGTTCATGGAAAGAAATCCAAACTGCCGTCCACAGGTAATAGAATGCAGCCAGAGATCAAAAACATTAAACCGTGTTTATCCTGTGGAAAGCTACATCTACGAAGCACTTGCCGTTTTCGGAGTGCTAAGTGTTATAAATGTGGTAAAGTTGGACACATCAAGACGGTTTGCAGAAGTTCGAATACTTATGTTGCTCAACATTCTTATAATTCTCCCAAGCTGTCTAGTAAAATGGAGTCTATGTGTCTTTCAACTTTTCAAAATACTCAAGCTAATCCAATGAAAACCTCCACTACAAGTTCAGCAACGCAAGTGTCAACTGTTTCCAAAAATGAGGTAGCTGAGTTGCAATGTGAACTGTCGAAAACACGAGAAGAACTGAATGAGATGAGAGAGCAACTGATTAAAATGGAGGAATTGTTGCATATGCATAGACTGCGTCTGTCGAATGCAGAGCATACAAGTACCCGTAAAAGTCCTGCAAAACTTTTCAAATCTCGAATTCTCAAAAAGCATCTGATGTCCACGACTTCTAATGTACATTATTACAAAGGGAATGACTACAGACCTTCTGTTGGAATTATACTACAAAAAATGGGAAATCGAGTGGTGAAGATATTAGACATCAAAGATCACTCAGTTCATAACAGACACCTAGACAAAGTGACAATAAATGAAGTAGGTCGTTCCAATTATAATATTAATAACTCCGCTAATAATCCTGATTTTGTAGATAATTCTGAAATATGTCCAGATAATAGTGATGAAGGTAATATCACAGAATCAGTTAGAGGTCGCAGCTACTTGCAAGCAAACCGAGACATCGTTATAAATACTCAAGGAGATATTCGACGTGTGGCGGATGTGGTGATTGACAATTTCTATCTCTGTATTGTTTAAATACTTACTGTTGATTGTTAATATGTTTCATATATGAATTGCATTAGAATTCCACTAAATACAAATTCCTGATTTCTGCCCTCTCTGTGTTTTGTTTGGATTCGTGTAATTCGGTCATCTCGAAATACTAATATTACGATTACAATAAATTACTATAAATTGGCGTCGCGATGGAACTAAATAACCTGGGAAAATTTCCTCTTGATGGTTCTCCGCGGGAGATTACTGATTATTTGGAATGCTTCGACGCGTGGTGCATTTCCAAGAATGTTCGGGATGACAAAATACCAGCTCATTTCATTACTGCTATTGGGCTAGATGCATATTGCCTAGTAAAGACTCTGTCATTTCCAGATAAACCAATTTCTCTGCCATATTATAAACTCCGTGAACTTCTTATAAATCACTGTCATGTAACTACATTTGAGACAAGAGAGAGGGCTCAGTTCAATAAACTGGTTCGTGCGCCTAACCAGAAGATTCGAGACTTTATTCTGCAACTCCAAATACAAGCTTCAAAGTGTAACTTTGGAGATCAGCTGCATACTCAACTACGTGATCGTCTAATTGCTGGAATCAATATTCCTAAGTTAGAGAAAGAGTTAATTCAGATTCCTTCTTGTACCTTTCAAACTGCTAAAGATTTATGTATTACATATGAAGATGTCAACAGTGAATACTCTGCTCCCACTACGTCAGTGTCTGATGTTATGCTTTCTAAAGTCGAAAATACAAGTGGTCATGGAAAGCAATCCAAACTGCCGTCCACAGGTAATAGAATGCAGCGAGAGATCAAAAGCATTAAATCGTGTTTTTCCTGTGGAAAGGTAAATCTACGAAGCACTTGACGTTTTCGGGGTGCTAAGTGTCACAAATGTGGTAAAGTTGGACACATCAAGACTGTTTGCAGAAGTTCAAATACTTATGTTACTCAGAATTCTTATAATTCTCCCAATCTGTCTAGTAAAATGGAGTCAATGTGTCTTTCAACTTTTCAAAATACTCAATCTCATCCAATGAAAACCTCCACTACAAGTTCAGCAACGCAAGTGTCAACTGTTTCCAAAAATGAGGTAGCCGAGTTACAATGTGAACTGTCGAAAACACGAGAAGAACTGAATGAGATGAGAGAGCAACTGATTAAAATGGAGGAATTGTTGCATATGCATAGACTGCGTCTGTCGAATGCAGAGCATACAAGTACCCGTAAAAGTCCTGCAAAACTTTTCAAATCTCGAATTCTCAAAAAGCATCTGATGTCCACGACTTCTAATGTACATTATTACAAAGGGAATGACTACAGACCTTCTGTTGGAATCATACTACAAAAAATGGGAAATCGAGTGGTGAAGATATTAGACATCAAAGATCACTCAGTTCATAACAGACACCTAGACAAAGTGACAATAAATGAAGTAGGTCGTTCCAATTATAATATTAATAACTCCGCTACTAATCCTGATTTTGTAGATAATTCTGAAATATGTCCAGATAAGAGTGATGAAGGTAATATCACAGAATCAGTTAGAAGGTCGCAGCTACTTGCAAGCAAACCGAGACATCGTTATAAATACTCAAGGAGATATTCGACGTGTGGCGGATGTGGTGATTGACAGTTTCTATCTCTGTATTGTTTAAATACTTACTGTTGATTGTTAATATGTTTCATATATGAATTGCATTAGAATTCCGCTAAATACAAATTCCTGATTTCTGCCCTCTCTGTGTTTTGTTTGGATTCGTGTAATTCGGTCATCTCGAAATACTAATATTACGATTACAATAAATTACTATAAATTGGCGTCGCGATGGAACTAAATAACCTGGGAAAATTTCCTCTTGATGGTTCTCCGCGGGAGATTACTGATTATTTGGAATGCTTCGACGCGTGGTGCATTTCCAAGAATGTTCGGGATGACAAAATACCAGCTCATTTCATTACTGCTATTGGGCTAGATGCATATTGCCTAGTAAAGACTCTGTCATTTCCAGATAAACCAATTTCTCTGCCATATTATAAACTCCGTGAACTTCTTATAAATCACTGTCATGTAACTACATTTGAGACAAGAGAGAGGGCTCAGTTCAATAAACTGGTTCGTGCGCCTAACCAGAAGATTCGAGACTTTATTCTGCAACTCCAAATACAAGCTTCAAAGTGTAACTTTGGAGATCAGCTGCATACTCAACTACGTGATCGTCTAATTGCTGGAATCAATATTCCTAAGTTAGAGAAAGAGTTAATTCAGATTCCTTCTTGTACCTTTCAAACTGCTAAAGATTTATGTATTACATATGAAGATGTCAACAGTGAATACTCTGCTCCCACTACGTCAGTGTCTGATGTTATGCTTTCTAAAGTCGAAAATACAAGTGGTCATGGAAAGCAATCCAAACTGCCGTCCACAGGTAATAGAATGCAGCGAGAGATCAAAAGCATTAAATCGTGTTTTTCCTGTGGAAAGGTAAATCTACGAAGCACTTGACGTTTTCGGGGTGCTAAGTGTCACAAATGTGGTAAAGTTGGACACATCAAGACTGTTTGCAGAAGTTCAAATACTTATGTTACTCAGAATTCTTATAATTCTCCCAATCTGTCTAGTAAAATGGAGTCAATGTGTCTTTCAACTTTTCAAAATACTCAATCTCATCCAATGAAAACCTCCACTACAAGTTCAGCAACGCAAGTGTCAACTGTTTCCAAAAATGAGGTAGCCGAGTTACAATGTGAACTGTCGAAAACACGAGAAGAACTGAATGAGATGAGAGAGCAACTGATTAAAATGGAGGAATTGTTGCATATGCATAGACTGCGTCTGTCGAATGCAGAGCATACAAGTACCCGTAAAAGTCCTGCAAAACTTTTCAAATCTCGAATTCTCAAAAAGCATCTGATGTCCACGACTTCTAATGTACATTATTACAAAGGGAATGACTACAGACCTTCTGTTGGAATCATACTACAAAAAATGGGAAATCGAGTGGTGAAGATATTAGACATCAAAGATCACTCAGTTCATAACAGACACCTAGACAAAGTGACAATAAATGAAGTAGGTCGTTCCAATTATAATATTAATAACTCCGCTACTAATCCTGATTTTGTAGATAATTCTGAAATATGTCCAGATAAGAGTGATGAAGGTAATATCACAGAATCAGTTAGAAGGTCGCAGCTACTTGCAAGCAAACCGAGACATCGTTATAAATACTCAAGGAGATATTCGACGTGTGGCGGATGTGGTGATTGACAGTTTCTATCTCTGTATTGTTTAAATACTTACTGTTGATTGTTAATATGTTTCATATATGAATTGCATTAGAATTCCACTAAATACAAATTCCTGATTTCTGCCCTCTCTGTGTTTTGTTTGGATTCGTGTAATTCGGTCATCTCGAAATACTAATATTACGATTACAATAAATTACTATAAATTGGCGTCGCGATGGAACTAAATAACCTGGGAAAATTTCCTCTTGATGGTTCTCCGCGGGAGATTACTGATTATTTGGAATGCTTCGACGCGTGGTGCATTTCCAAGAATGTTCGGGATGACAAAATACCAGCTCATTTCATTACTGCTATTGGGCTAGATGCATATTGCCTAGTAAAGACTCTGTCATTTCCAGATAAACCAATTTCTCTGCCATATTATAAACTCCGTGAACTTCTTATAAATCACTGTCATGTAACTACATTTGAGACAAGAGAGAGGGCTCAGTTCAATAAACTGGTTCGTGCGCCTAACCAGAAGATTCGAGACTTTATTCTGCAACTCCAAATACAAGCTTCAAAGTGTAACTTTGGAGATCAGCTGCATACTCAACTACGTGATCGTCTAATTGCTGGAATCAATATTCCTAAGTTAGAGAAAGAGTTAATTCAGATTCCTTCTTGTACCTTTCAAACTGCTAAAGATTTATGTATTACATATGAAGATGTCAACAGTGAATACTCTGCTCCCACTACGTCAGTGTCTGATGTTATGCTTTCTAAAGTCGAAAATACAAGTGGTCATGGAAAGCAATCCAAACTGCCGTCCACAGGTAATAGAATGCAGCGAGAGATCAAAAGCATTAAATCGTGTTTTTCCTGTGGAAAGGTAAATCTACGAAGCACTTGACGTTTTCGGGGTGCTAAGTGTCACAAATGTGGTAAAGTTGGACACATCAAGACTGTTTGCAGAAGTTCAATACTTATGTTACTCAGAATTCTTATAATTCTCCCAATCTGTCTAGTAAAATGGAGTCAATGTGTCTTTCAACTTTTCAAAATACTCAATCTCATCCAATGAAAACCTCCACTACAAGTTCAGCAACGCAAGTGTCAACTGTTTCCAAAAATGAGGTAGCCGAGTTACAATGTGAACTGTCGAAAACACGAGAAGAACTGAATGAGATGAGAGAGCAACTGATTAAAATGGAGGAATTGTTGCATATGCATAGACTGCGTCTGTCGAATGCAGAGCATACAAGTACCCGTAAAAGTCCTGCAAAACTTTTCAAATCTCGAATTCTCAAAAAGCATCTGATGTCCACGACTTCTAATGTACATTATTACAAAGGGAATGACTACAGACCTTCTGTTGGAATCATACTACAAAAAATGGGAAATCGAGTGGTGAAGATATTAGACATCAAAGATCACTCAGTTCATAACAGACACCTAGACAAAGTGACAATAAATGAAGTAGGTCGTTCCAATTATAATATTAATAACTCCGCTACTAATCCTGATTTTGTAGATAATTCTGAAATATGTCCAGATAAGAGTGATGAAGGTAATATCACAGAATCAGTTAGAAGGTCGCAGCTACTTGCAAGCAAACCGAGACATCGTTATAAATACTCAAGGAGATATTCGACGTGTGGCGGATGTGGTGATTGACAGTTTCTATCTCTGTATTGTTTAAATACTTACTGTTGATTGTTAATATGTTTCATATATGAATTGCATTAGAATTCCACTAAATACAAATTCCTGATTTCTGCCCTCTCTGTGTTTTGTTTGGATTCGTGTAATTCGGTCATCTCGAAATACTAATATTACGATTACAATAAATTACTATAAATTGGCGTCGCGATGGAACTAAATAACCTGGGAAAATTTCCTCTTGATGGTTCTCCGCGGGAGATTACTGATTATTTGGAATGCTTCGACGCGTGGTGCATTTCCAAGAATGTTCGGGATGACAAAATACCAGCTCATTTCATTACTGCTATTGGGCTAGATGCATATTGCCTAGTAAAGACTCTGTCATTTCCAGATAAACCAATTTCTCTGCCATATTATAAACTCCGTGAACTTCTTATAAATCACTGTCATGTAACTACATTTGAGACAAGAGAGAGGGCTCAGTTCAATAAACTGGTTCGTGCGCCTAACCAGAAGATTCGAGACTTTATTCTGCAACTCCAAATACAAGCTTCAAAGTGTAACTTTGGAGATCAGCTGCATACTCAACTACGTGATCGTCTAATTGCTGGAATCAATATTCCTAAGTTAGAGAAAGAGTTAATTCAGATTCCTTCTTGTACCTTTCAAACTGCTAAAGATTTATGTATTACATATGAAGATGTCAACAGTGAATACTCTGCTCCCACTACGTCAGTGTCTGATGTTATGCTTTCTAAAGTCGAAAATACAAGTGGTCATGGAAAGCAATCCAAACTGCCGTCCACAGGTAATAGAATGCAGCGAGAGATCAAAAGCATTAAATCGTGTTTTTCCTGTGGAAAGGTAAATCTACGAAGCACTTGACGTTTTCGGGGTGCTAAGTGTCACAAATGTGGTAAAGTTGGACACATCAAGACTGTTTGCAGAAGTTCAAATACTTATGTTACTCAGAATTCTTATAATTCTCCCAATCTGTCTAGTAAAATGGAGTCAATGTGTCTTTCAACTTTTCAAAATACTCAATCTCATCCAATGAAAACCTCCACTACAAGTTCAGCAACGCAAGTGTCAACTGTTTCCAAAAATGAGGTAGCCGAGTTACAATGTGAACTGTCGAAAACACGAGAAGAACTGAATGAGATGAGAGAGCAACTGATTAAAATGGAGGAATTGTTGCATATGCATAGACTGCGTCTGTCGAATGCAGAGCATACAAGTACCCGTAAAAGTCCTGCAAAACTTTTCAAATCTCGAATTCTCAAAAAGCATCTGATGTCCACGACTTCTAATGTACATTATTACAAAGGGAATGACTACAGACCTTCTGTTGGAATCATACTACAAAAAACGGGAAATCGAGTGGTGAAGATATTAGACATCAAAGATCACTCAGTTCATAACAGACACCTAGACAAAGTGACAATAAATGAAGTAGGTCGTTCCAATTATAATATTAATAACTCCGCTACTAATCCTGATTTTGTAGATAATTCTGAAATATGTCCAGATAAGAGTGATGAAGGTAATATCACAGAATCAGTTAGAAGGTCGCAGCTACTTGCAAGCAAACCGAGACATCGTTATAAATACTCAAGGAGATATTCGACGTGTGGCGGATGTGGTGATTGACAGTTTCTATCTCTGTATTGTTTAAATACTTACTGTTGATTGTTAATATGTTTCATATATGAATTGCATTAGAATTCCACTAAATACAAATTCCTGATTTCTGCCCTCTCTGTGTTTTGTTTGGATTCGTGTAATTCGGTCATCTCGAAATACTAATATTACGATTACAATAAATTACTATAAATTGGCGTCGCGATGGAACTAAATAACCTGGGAAAATTTCCTCTTGATGGTTCTCCGCGGGAGATTACTGATTATTTGGAATGCTTCGACGCGTGGTGCATTTCCAAGAATGTTCGGGATGACAAAATACCAGCTCATTTCATTACTGCTATTGGGCTAGATGCATATTGCCTAGTAAAGACTCTGTCATTTCCAGATAAACCAATTTCTCTGCCATATTATAAACTCCGTGAACTTCTTATAAATCACTGTCATGTAACTACATTTGAGACTAGAGAGAGGGCTCAGTTCAACAAACTGGTTCGTGCTCCTAACCAGAAGATTAGAGACTTTATTCTTCAACTCCAAATACAAGCTTCAAAATGTAACTTTGGAGATCAGCTGCATACTCAACTACGTGATCGTCTAATTGCTGGAATCAATATTCCTAAGTTAGAGAAAGAGTTAATTCAGATTCCTTCTTGTACCTTTAAAACTGCTAAAGATTTATGTATTACATATGAAGATGTCAACAGTGAATACTTTGCTCCCACTACGTCAGTATCTGATGTTATGCTTTCTAAAGTCGAAAATACAAGTGGTCATGGAAAGCAATCCAAACTGCCGTCCACAGGTAATAGAATGCAGCGAGAGATCAAAAACATTAAATCGTGTTTTTCCTGTGGAAAGGTACATCTACGAAGCACTTGACGTTTTCGGGGTGCTAAGTGTCACAAATGTGGTAAAGTTGGACACATCAAGACTGTTTGCAGAAGTTCAAATACTTATGTTACTCAGAATTCTTATAATTCTCCCAATCTGTCTAGTAAAATGGAGTCAATGTGTCTTTCAACTTTTCAAAATACTCAATCTCATCCAATGAAAACCTCCACTACAAGTTCAGCAACGCAAGTGTCAACTGTTTCCAAAAATGAGGTAGCCGAGTTACAATGCGAACTGTCGAAAACACGAGAAGAACTGAATGAGATGAGAGAGCAACTGATTAAAATGGAGGAATTGTTGCATATGCATAGACTGCGTCTGTTGAATGCAGAGCATACAAGTACCCGTAAAAGTCCTGCAAAACTTTTCAAATCTCGAATTCTCAAAAAGCATCTGATGTCCACGACTTCTAATGTACATTATTACAAAGGGAATGACTACAGACCTTCTGTTGGAATCATACTACAAAAAACGGGAAATCGAGTGGTGAAGATATTAGACATCAAAGATCACTCAGTTCATAACAGACACCTAGACAAAGTGACAATAAATGAAGTAGGTCGTTCCAATTATAATATTAATAACTCCGCTACTAATCCTGATTTTGTAGATAATTCTGAAATATGTCCAGATAAGAGTGATGAAGGTAATATCACAGAATCAGTTAGAAGGTCGCAGCTACTTGCAAGCAAACCGAGACATCGTTATAAATACTCAAGGAGATATTCGACGTGTGGCGGATGTGGTGATTGACAGTTTCTATCTCTGTATTGTTTAAATACTTACTGTTGATTGTTAATATGTTTCATATATGAATTGCATTAGAATTCCGCTAAATACAAATTCCTAAATTCCGCCCTCTCTGTGTTTTGTTTGGATTCGTGTAATTCGGTCATCTCGAAATACTAATACTACGATTAAAATTAATTACTATAATTCTCATCTTCTGTGCATAAGACAGGCCAGTTTACAGGCATAATCAATATTTTAAATTACATATACGATTAGTGAGCAAATTTAATAATAATATAATAATAACCGGACGTTACAATCTCTCCCCATAACGTGGATATATTTTCGCCGATTTCTGGAATATTATATTGGATATTATACCACTCATCAACTACAGCTTATATTGGCTGCTACCCCAGCTTCCAGTTATCAAGTTCGGATCCACTCTTTCGCAGGGCTCATCCTCCTTATTGTAATTTTAGAACAACGTCACAATAAAGGAAATTATAGAGAAGTTCATTATTTTGTGGTTTACATATCAGGATCAATTTCCAGGATAATTGGTTTCTATATACTCTGTATTTTACAGTTTAATACTTTGTAAATTAATTGTTGATTTATAAGCAATAAAATTCCATACCGTATCCATAGAAGTAGTAAATCTGTATCTCTACTCGATATACTGTTTGTCCATATACCTGTTTTCCATATATCTTAGCTTCAACTTTAAACCATGCTGATCAGTGTTCAGCAATGGCACAACGTAATAAACGAGTACTTTCTGTATGTGAGAATAGTTTGTGTCACTCAACTAAGAAGACACGTACGTCACTATACTTTCACGTAGTCTCAACAATGTCCCTGAAGTTACTGTGTCCGATTTGTAATCAGAGGTATACACAACCGCTAAACAAAATAAGTTGGACCTTATTTCTCTAGGAAACTCTGAAGGAAATAAATGAGAATATAAACACCATTGGGCTGTTTCTGCTTCTTTGTAAACCAACTCATGATACTAATCCGGAAAGTCTGCTGAAGTCTGAGCGCATGTTAGACTTTATAGCCAATGAAGTGACTAAACGAATCGTGTCTTCGTACAACTTTCTTGCTTACAATCTGCCTGATGTGGCGCCTCTGGACGGAATCAAAGTGACATGTCTCCAAGCGTGCGGCAAGCCATCAGCGCATTGCCACCTAATCAGACTCAGGAAAAAATCAGGAAAGTATACTTGTCCTGAGCTGTTTCAATTCGGTAGTCTTAAAGATGCTAGGAAATTCCAGTCGTCTAACAAGTTGATTAGTTCATCTACACCTTATGGTAACATTAAACTTGCTCATGACCTAACGTCATGTCAAAGACGTAGCCGCGCAAGTGTACCAAGTGTCTCAAAAACATACGTAACTGCAGAATGTCCTACAAAAGACTCTCTCACCTTACATTTAAGTAAACCTAATGCTACAGACACGCACGAAAATGAAACACCCTTATATAATAAAGCTTCACCTGATAAACTCAACAGTGAAGCAACTATGGTCATAGACTTAGACACATCTTTAGAGTTATGCTCGCTAGACACATCACCATCAGCCGCTAATACCACTACCAATGTTACGCAAAAGGCTAAGCTCGAGCATGTAGCATTAAATATAACCTCCCCGAGTAGAACTCAGACTAGTGAGCATACAAAACGAAGTAACGTAACCCTGCCATCCAGAATACCTGTACTCAAACACATCACTGATAGGTTTCTCAGCAGCGAACCAGATAACATTAACTTAAGCGACTCCAATCATACCACTAAACCAGGGAAGCAGAATAAGCCCTCATACCGCCATAAATCTAACGTCAATGAAAAGAGAGGTAACCCGCCGGTTCATCCAACATCGAACAAATCTTCGTCCGATAGACACAACAGACTCTATATGTCTGGGCACCCTAAAAATAAGTCGAGGCCCGATGGGCAGGCATACACCTACTCCGACACAACTCTCCAATTTATGGCTAATATAGAGAAAAGTTTGATCCAGGGACCTCTACAACAAGGAACAAGTGGGTTAGGTTTGTTTCCTAAAATTGGCCTCCAGATCACCGAAAACCACCGGATACAGGCCGCCCAAGATCATCGATGGACTAATATTTACGAAAATAACTTAAACACACAAAGTATTAGCCATAACTGCGATGCACATAACTTTACTCCAGCATACTATCCGCAAGAAATGCCTACCTCCCCTTCATCCAATCTAAATTTTCTAAGCCAACACGAAACTTCAGCCTCAATACTGACGCAAATAGCACGCATACTGTCAGGCTACTTATCACCGGATGGGAGGGCAATGCATTGGAGCCACGGTATTATGAACACCTCACACCCGCCAGGGTAACCAACGATAGCACATCTCTCTGTGCTGATACTAGTGTAGGGCACTTTTCCAGCACTGCTAGTAAGCTGCCATCATCTGAGTTAGCACCCATCAAACAATCTGCTCTAGACGCTATAAACCTTGACGATAAATTTTTTTAAAGATATATGCGATTTCACCATCACCCCTAACCCTCTCATTCTTTCTCATCAATGCCCGCTCCTTACTCAACAAACTATTTGACTTCACGACATTATCCTTAACTTGCAACCCGTCTCTCATAATGATTACTGAAACATGGTGCACTCCTCAGATTTGCAGTAAAGATATTCCTATTAATTAATAGCTATTATGTATTCAGAGGTGACAGAAACCATGGCAGAGGAGGAGGATGTGCTATGTATACCAGGTCTGATATTATGGCCACACAGTGCTTCTACCCAGAGCTCATCATAGATAACGACTCACTCTGGGCTATTCTGAGGCTGTCTCACTTCAATTCCTATCTTATGGGCTGCATCTATCATCCCCTATGCTCAACCATTGAAGGTGATATGAAGCTTGCTAACAAGCTCACTTACGCTACTTCATTGCCTCACAGGGCTAAAATTGCATGTGTCTGATGTAACCTGGTAACCGCTTTCCTCACCAAAACGGTACAATGAATTTATCAACATAATAGAAACAAAAGACTGGCAACAACACTCACAGCATCCTACCAAGCTAAGATTTTAGATCTAGTTTTCACTAATGGTATCATCCCCACTACCCTTCGAGTAGGTAAATAATTTCCTGGCAGCGACCACAGAGTAGTGTTTGGTACATTTAATATTTGCACTAGCATGAGTTCCACAATAAGTGCCAACAAAGTATTACTCAGGGGTTACAGACATGCACAGTGGGTGACCTGAAACCATACCTACCCACCCTAGACTGGGAGCCATACTTTACATACAGCTCGGCTACAGAGACAAACGAATTACTCTATGAGAACCTAAGATTTGCACATGACTTCATCGCTCCAATAAGACTTGTGAAAACGAGGCCTAAACACGCCGACTTCATCGAAACCGACTGCGTAAGCATGCTAGGCAATTCTACAGATGTAATGACTTTTCATCACTCATTACACTCAAGCAATCTTATGATTCATACAAATCCAATGAGTTATCTGAGTCCATCAAACTAGAACGCATCTTCTGCTCACGACCCGATAATACAGAGGCATTAGT
>CALYDD020000082.1:0-49997 GCA_944472135.2 Trichobilharzia regenti | reverse complement strand
GAATTATCACAGATTTTGTCCAACATGCTACATACGGAGCCTGATGAAAACGCTCTTCAGCAGCGCTATAGCGTTGTGTTCAACAGATAACATCGAAGAGGAACTCACAGTCATCGAAACGAACTTTATCGAAAATGTATATCCTTGGAAGCTTCTATCATGTTAAGGGTGGGAAAAAATTCCTAGACTTAAATCGGAAATAGTTGAAAATAAACCAGTTTTTATTATATCTCGCTTACAAAGGCGGAGAAGTATCCACAAGAACGGAAAACAGAATAAAAGGTGCATTTCGGAGAACATTTCCCGCCGCTAGACTCATTCCACTTTACAATACAGTATGCTCGTTAACCCAGTCAAAAGTAGATGAGTATCCTGACAATGTCAGCTCCAAATGCATTTACCAATTCATCTGCGCTTCCAACAGTAAGTTTATAGAGAGGTCATAGAGGAGAGTGTCTACTAGATTCTCCGAGCATATCCCTAAAAGTCTCCATTTGAAAGGAACCAACGTGTTTCCAAGTGCAATTATCAGACACCTAATTTACATACACTGAAATACAATGGAAACTGATCAGGCTTTCAAATAATCAATACACAAAGAAAACTGTGTTCACTTCGGGTCTCAGAAACCATTTCCATCAAAATGACTTAGACCCAAACTATGTATACAGATATGTAGAGTAGCCTGTCTCTCACTAACCCCTACATGGTAACTGTAATTGTTTTCTTCGTGTGGGTTTGTGTTTTGTTCTGTTCTGTTCTGTTGCATAACACTCCACTCAATTCACTCATTCAGTTGAACT
The DNA here is from genome assembly GCA_944472135.2 of Trichobilharzia regenti. Classification (NCBI taxonomy): domain Eukaryota; kingdom Metazoa; phylum Platyhelminthes; class Trematoda; order Strigeidida; family Schistosomatidae; genus Trichobilharzia; species Trichobilharzia regenti. The sequence continues at coordinate 49,194 of CALYDD020000082.1, read as the reverse complement.
CACTAGTGTGTTTCTAAATCTACCAAATTAAATTGTTTTGTCTATGTGATAATTTTACTTCATTATTCACACCCAACCACCTGAACTCTGCAAAATGATAAGTATAAATTTACTCTGGTGTCGTACTTGTACATTGTCTCTAGTTTATCTTTCCAAGCGAAATCTAATTTCCACCCGTTTGTCTAATAAACATATAAATAGTTACCCTTTTAACACTAAATAATTGTCCACCTATATCATCTTTAAAATTATGGTGTCTGTATACCATTAAGCCACTGGGATCCAATCCAATGGCCAGTCCATGAATTCTAACTTCCACCAATTTACGACATAGCGCGAGCCTTGGCAAATGTCATCAGTGGCGAGTATTTGTCCTCACACCCAACCTGCTGCACCCTACTGGTCACGACTTCCCACTAGAACCCCAGGTAACTACCTACTGAATAGGGCCAATCGCCAGTGAGCATCTCAATGATATTCAAGTATTGGTTTGTAGGAATTTGGTTAATTGGTTACAGGATTTCATCATTAGCTGACATTAGTTAGAGAACCATTGGGAAACCTACAGGAAGTACTAGACAGCTGTTTTGTCAGCCTACTTTGGGACTCTTCATCAGTACGCACCCACCGCAAGGATTCGAACCCAGGACCCTCTGGTTACAAGGCGAGCTAGCTCGTATACCATTAAGCTACTGGGACCTGATTCAATGGCCGGCCCATGAATTGTAACTTCTGTCAATTTACGACATAGCGCGACCCCTAGTATGGTGGGTGCGTACCCATGAAGAGTCCTAAACTAGGACGAAACAGCTACCTAGTACTCCCTGCAGGTTTTCTAATGGTTCTCTAACTAATGTCAGCTCATGATGAAATCCTGTAACCAATTAAATCTCTACAAACCAACACTTGAATATGGTGTGTGTAACTTGAAGTTATTGTAAAAAGTATATTCAGTAAAATATTTGAAACTTATAATTGATTTATTTAGGATATATGTGCAGTTGAAGAGACTTCGTGAAATAAAGAGAGCATCTTATTATCTTGAAAATATGTTCATTCTTTCTTTATTTAAAAAAGAGTCATTAAAGCTTTGTCTAAGAAAATTATGATTCATCGGCATGCATGTTAAGCACTGGCAATTAAAGTATTCTGCACACACACACACACACAATGATTTATGTCCTGTGTAGATAATCTTCAATTCATTCAGACGTAATTAAACTGGATAATCAGAGAGAATTTAACGCTCAGTGTGTGCGCTCAGTAGTAACTCTACAACCAAGGTAACGGAAAGCGGATAATAATTATTTTCTATTGACTTTTTTGTTTTGAAAGACATTGAATCTTGAGGTCAAATAATTTTTTTTAATGATATTAAATAGAAGACCGCTTATTCGAAAGCTTTTATGCGTGGATGGCATAAATGTTGTGTGCTATTTAAACAGTTCCGTTAAATCTAGTTGAAGATCGTTGTCTGAGTGACGATGGTTGAATGATAAATTTACAATAAATGTTTCTGAATCTTATTTACCCTCAGTTATTTTAAAATTTTATTATACCTTATTACGCAGGATGTTAAAGGTTGTCAGCAGGGTAAGCTACGTGCCACTTAACCAACTTGTTAATATTCTGGTTGACAGGCACTTGGACTCATGTGAAAAATGGACAAAATCCATTTTACCTAACTCACACCACCCTCTTCATTCACAACTCTCCCCTTGTATCTCATCAGGCAGGCAGAACCAGAAGTCTATATAGGGAACTATATGCTCGCACTAGCAAGTACAAGAACTCAAACATACCCTACTTAGCTAGGTCGTGTTCTGTGCGATAAAGAAAGCATTAGGCGTGATGCCTATGACTTATCAAATAGTCAATAGAACAACTGGATCTCGTCTTTGCAACTCATATCATCTATAGGTACAACGTTTTCTTTCTTTCTTTTACTTTTCTCTCTTTTTTCTGTTATGTCCTGCTTTGTTTCTTTCTTCCGCTTACGCCAGTAAATATGCTAGCATCTACCTTTCTAACACCTTTAAACACTCTTCAATTTTTGGCTTTGCTACCGACATGCCAATATGTTGTTGTCATAATGAACTGAGATTTCCTTAATCTATATAATAGAATTTTATTTATTTATTGATAATGTACTAACTGGATGCAATACCTTAGTAAAATGCTGAGAATTCCATTCTGTATGACGAGTACTGTTTTGGAATAAAGCAAATTACTATTATTATTAGTACTGGTGATTAATTCTTATCGACTGTGATCGCAATTTGACGGAATAGTTCCAAATTATTCGAGTGTTGGTTTGCAGAGATTTGATTCGATTTGCTTAGTTACATCGGTTAGAGAACAAGTGAAAAGACCTGCAGGAAGTACTGGACAGCTGCTTTGTCCCATTTTGGTAGGGTGTGTACTGGTGAAGAGTCCCAAACTAGGACGAAGCAGCTGTCCAGTACCCCCAAGTGTCAGCTCATGATTGATACCAAAGTAATTGGACGCCGAGTGAGAAGTAGGCGTTTGTAGAAATTATATTTGCAAACTCTCAGAGAAAGTTTAAGTAACTACAACGTTTTGTTTGGTAAACCGGTCCAAACTTCAAGGAAATTAATCAAAATTACAATAATAAAGGCATATATATGATTAGAGGTTTTGATTGGTATCATGACTGACTGCAGAAACTCTACACATATAGATGAATCACAACAGGTTGAACAGGCACGAAGGTTTGATGCATGGCAAGTTCTGATTAATCAATTACACATGGATAAATATCACTAATACTTAATACTTAATCTAAATTCCCTAACTGTCTATATTTTCTTATGGAGTGACTAACAAATGATTTATAATGGTTCCCTCATGCACACACACACATACAAGCACCACTGTATACCGCATTTTTCGAATTCATTTATCTATGACCGTGAACTTTAGTTGAATGTAATCACTAAAAATCTGAAGCAACAGTACACATTGTTCACAACATTTATTAAAAGTAGACTAGATCAAATTTTGATCAAAGTGTATGCAATTTTGTTTATATTTTAATGTCTGTTGATGATTCATATGGTTGAACAAGGAATATGAAAACAAGACGATATTATAATCTCACGAAATTTGTCTTCTTAATACCTTATTCAAATTTATCAAACGAACTAAGTGTTTTAAAAGACAACATGACTATTTCGCCTTAGTTTCGGACTCCTCATAAATGCATCCCAAATTCAACTGATACGCGACGCTAAAATCTCTGGGAACGACGTCATAAGGAGAGAGAGTTACATTATTCTCAACTATTGGTATTTGTAGGGATTATGTTTGATTGCTTGGAGGATTTCATCATAAGCTGACATCAGATAGAGAACCACTGGAAAACCTGGAAGTACTGGACAGCTGCTTCGTCAGCCTAGTTTGGGACTTTTCAGCATTACGCACCCACCACAGGGGGTTCGAACCCAGTTACAAGGCCACCCAAAGCCGTAGACCACTGAGCCACCGGGACTCGATCCAATGGTTCTTGAATTCTAAATTCTGTTGATTCACGACATAGCGCGACCATCTCGCGGTCTCGTCTTCGATGGGGTACCTAACCTGTCATACGCTCTGATTGTGTTCTCGTGACTCTTGTTGCCAGATCTACCAAGGGCGATGGGATAGTACGCGGCCTAATGGTTGTGTGCTATATGCATGCGCCTCGGCCTGGTAATGTTTAGTAACTTATCAAAGAAGACATTGCGAAATGGTCGCACTATGTTGTGAATTGACAGAAGTTAGAATTCAAAAACCATTGGATAGGGTCTCAGTGGCTCAATGGTCTGCGAGCTAGCTCGCCTTGTAACCAGAAGGTCCTAGGTTCGAACCCTACTGGGTGCGTACTGATGAAGAGCCTCAAATTAGGACGAAACAGCTATCCAGTTATATCACTCACCAAGAGACTCAAAATACTCAGTTTACACTGAATTAAGCGCTATAGTTGTCTAGAAGGACAATGTAAGCCCACCAATTAAACAACGCGGCTCAGTGGAAAACATCTCATTGCGACTATCTACTTTAGATACAAACCGTCTTTATTATCGTAACTTCTTGACGATTCTGAATGCCACCAGTGTTATTTGTTACTCATATAGGTGCTGACAGCGCTGTAATAACAGACGTTACTAGAAGCTGCTGAATAAGCAATTTATAATATTGTTCCTTGGTATGGTAAGTTTGAACAAAGCAAGAACTACAGTGGTTTATGCAGAATAAAGTGGTACCATCTTTTATTTCGTTATCTTCTCGTCAGCTGCTTACAGGCCAAAAACATTGGTAAATATATCTACAAAACCAATTTTAACATACTTGCACAGAAGTCATTTTAAACAAAAATCAATATATGCGTACAGTAATATATATGTATATATAATATTAAACACTATTCCGAACAATCATAGTCATGCACTATGGAAACTTTTCAGGATTTCGCATTCAGATGAAATTATCCAGTTACCAGGCAGAGCAAAGAAAGACTGATAACCGCTTCTTTTAGCACGCATAAATCAGTTTTCAGGCACTTGATGGAAATGGCTTCAGCAAACTTGAGGAGAATTGAGCTCTTTTGCCTATTGATAATATTCAATGACTTTTCGACATCCACTTCATGAACCGTGTCGAGGAGATCCCTGGAGGTGGATGGCACTGTTTAAAGCATTTTTTTCCTTTAGACATAAGCTTTTTGGTACATGTTCAGAAAATCGTAGATATGCCCTTGTTTTTGTCCTTCCAATGTAACTGCTCCCGCAGATACATGTAAATTTGTATATTCGGTTGGAGTTAAGGATATCTATCAATTTTTGGTTGCAACAAAGAGCAAGTTGTTCGATAGACGGGGACGAGCTTAGCTATAGGATAGGCCCTGGCTAGTGACGTACTCAGTCTTCTGTTGACCATTGCTGCATGGCTTTCACGTTTATAATCTAGCTGAATGTAGATTGGCTTTTTATTCACCGTGATTTGTTTTACATTTGTGACTTCAAATCTTCCATACCTATTGATGAGTCTTTGAGAAGTCTTAGCATTTGATGATAAAAACGACATTATATTAAGTGTCTCACTTGACAATATTTAGTCTACATTTCATAAATTACTTTTGTAAACTTTATTCATTAATCTTTACTTACTACTTGTTAGTAATTAGATTATGCTTGATTTCCGTGTCTGTGATACAGCTGTTACTTCTTATGCTAAATGCAAACGATTACTGATGTGAAAAAAATGTGCGCTAAAAAACCGTCAAATAAGACACTTCAGAGATAGACAGAGACATTCAACTAGTAGTGGTGGATCCAACAAAACATTCGCAGAAAACCCTCCTCCAGAAAATTAAACCAGTCGCCATAGAAAGTGCTATATAAAAATATGAAAATAAACTTATTCTTCATGTGAACTGGAGAGATGGAATAACGGGGGAGGGGGGTTGAGAAAATCTTCGAGCAGTCAATCAGTCAGTGTGTCATCGTCATTTCATGGAACCAAAAATATGAATGAGTATATAGAATGCCTGTACAATGTTTGAAGCTGACTGTGAAGGCAGCTCAGATTGAAAAGAAATAAGGAGATATGTCATGGAACTGCTAGGAATCTGTGACAGCAGGTGAAATGGATGTGGACTCTCCATTTGGTCAACCAGTGATTAGTAATCAACTCAGGCCATGACGACAGACACGCGCCCACTGAGGAAGTGAAGTGGAAATCAATCTCTTTTAGAATAATGACAACTAGATTCAATTGAAAAGGTAGGAAAGTTACAGTATACAATGCCATCCTCCCACAAACATCGCAGATCTAAAGAAGAAGGAAGAGTTCTATAGACAAATACAAACGACAGTGGGTAAGAATTCAAAAAATAATATCGAAATCCTATCGGGGTGACATGAATGCTAAACTCCGATTAAACAACAAAGGAAAATAACTCATCATTTTTTTCCGAGTTGATCACGGATTGATATCAGTTAGAGAACTATTGAAAACCAGGGAGTACTGGACAGCTGCTGTTTCATCCTAGTTTAGGAATCATCGGCAGTACGCACCCACTGGGTTTCGAACCCAGGACCTTCCGGTTACAAGGCAAGCTCGTATAACATTCAGCCACTGGAACCCGATACAATGGCTCGTGAATTCTAAATTCTAACAATTCTAACAACTAATCCTTACAAACCAAACTATAGAAAGTTAATCTGATGCTCGCTAGTGACTTGCTACAGGTTGGAGTTTCCTGAGTTCTTGTGAGAAGTCGTGACCAGTGAGGTCCAATTAGATGTCACGTGTGTGGATGGATGTCCCACCAACGACAATGGTTGAGGTCGCGCTAAATCACGAATTGGTAGAAGTTAGAATTCACGAGCCATTGAATCGGGTTCCAGTGGCTGAATGGTATACGAGCTTGCCTTGTAACCGGAAGGTCCTGGGTTCGAAACCCAGTGGGTGCGTACTGCCGATGATTCCCAAACTAGGATGAAACAGCAGCTGTCCAGTACTCGCTGGTTTTCAATGGTTCTCTAACTGATATCAATCCGTGATCAACTCGTAAAACATAACTAATCCTTACAAACCAAACTATAGAAACTCATCATTTGTCGAAGGGCTCTCAGCAAAATGAATGGCAACGGAGACATATTCTCAGACTTCTCCGCCTTTAATGATTTAGTGACTGGACCCTGCGTGTATGATCACAAGAACAAACCCAAACTGACCCGGGTTTTAAATGTTGCACACATCAAAAATCAGACAGATAGAGGAAGTGCGGATGGTGAAACAGGAGATCAACCTGTGCAGAGAACGACAACGAAAGCAGAAGCTGAGTTCAATGTATACCGCACTGAGTCAATAAGCTAAACTGGTAGAAAACATTCACGGCGATTCTACGAGAGACTGAAATATGAGATGCATGTAAAATAAACTAAATTCAGGAACACCAAATCATGTGGTCTCAAATAAAAACGCTACTCATCATCATCACACAATAAAACATACAACACCAGTCATATATATAGACCAACTACAGCGACTCCATATAGGCCTTTCACAGAGTTCACCGACAAGTAATTTCGAAACTGATTCAATACTACAAAGCAACCCACCCCACCCAAAAGGACTTAACAACATAATTCAACATCTATGTGATGAAAACACATACACACACAAGCACACAAATCAAGCGATTACAAACTAAAACCCTCCAACATGTTCGAAGTGATAACCAGAGTAAGAAATGCCTACTCACTACCAACCATCACATCACATTACACATTGTCATGGAAGTAATCACGAGGAGACACACACTGGACAGCGAGAAAACTACAGTAGGCTGGCTTGACTGACAAGAGGACTCCAGGAGATTTTGCATTCGTCGATGATTTATGTATAAAATCACACACTCAGAGACCTACTGACGATAAACAACAAGTTGACAGAAGAAGCAGGTAGCGAAGACACGAATTCAAGTAAGCATCGAGAAGACGGAGGTAACGGAGATACCAACCAACCAACCAACCAACCAACTGACCAATAACAGCAACAGCGGAAATAGCAGGAGTGACAAAAATAAGCACCAATCACTATGAACTGGAGAAATTCGAATCACTTCACTTCTCCCACTCACCAAGTCAACATCGATTCCACTACACGTGATGTCACGGATGAAGATGCAGATGTCAAAGTGAGATGAGATTGTGAAGGCGAGACAGACCTTCATTGATCTGAAATCAGTGTGGAAATCGAGTGTACTCAACATGAGTAACAAGGTTCTTACTTTCACCACTAATTTCAAGTAAATTCAGTCCTTTTAGATGGTCGACGGAATTTCTACACGCATCCCAGAAAACATTTACAACAGGCTTCTGACTTCAATCCAGAGGTTTTTCACAGGCTCCATAATGAAGATCAAATGGATGGTTAGAATGGATTACCTCACAGAATAAAAAATTTATTTGATAAAGTCTCCCAGTGTTATACAGTGTTATTTAATGATGACGTTTAGAGAATAATTTATTGTTCATGGTCTTATCACCTTGTGCAACAAATATTGCGAAGTAAAGAGAGATGAATCAGACACATGCCGGGGAGACGTTTGAGTAACATGGCGTATCGAACCACCGCTCCAGTGGATTACAAATTGAGAAGATGAGTTAGACTCGGTTCAATGGTAACTGGAAGGATTTATGCGATGGACGATTGTGTAGACAGCTTAAATGGACTGTGGATAAAGAGTGAAATGGAGAATCGCTGCTGTTTCTTTATGTTGCACTCGGTACATATGGAAATAGCAGTTATAATTCATCTATTACCAGTTCAGTATAGAACGTCTAACTATTCCTACTATTTTAAAATCATTATATATATATATATATATATATATATATATATATATATATATATATATATATATATATACTTCGTTTGTACTGGTCAGATCAATCAATACTGCTAATACGCTAATAGTAGCTTATTATATGGTCAAGTGGTAATATTTAAAATAACCAGGATGATTCATATGATAGCCAATTTGTTTTTGAAACATTATTTCACATGATTTTCCAGGGCTGAACATAGTGTTATCAGATAACAGATTCCGCATAAATAAAGTATTCTATTATTATTGTTATTAGAAGCAGAACAGAACAGAAGCTTTTGATATAGGTTTAAATAACTATTTATGATAGTGAGGGATTATGTATAGTTGATGCGTAAACAACAAAAGATGTTCTTTATCTTCAGTTATTTTTCCCTTCCATATAATAGGTAAACGTCTCGGTTTACACAGAATATATATATATGTTAACATTGATTTTGTTCCTCATTGTGTTATGAAGGTTTTATCTTTCAAAAAAAGTATCATACAGTCGCCAGTTAAACGAAAGTTAGTTAACGTGCTGGTAATAAATTAGAATACATATAATATATAAATATATATATAGACACTATATTTATTTGATAAAAGCAATCGAAATTCGGTGTAGTTTCTTTTGATGATGGCTAGAACTGGTGGAATACAGACCATACTTTTGATTCACTATAGCATTTATAATTCAGACAGTGGGAAACGAGAAGACAGGGATATCCTGAACCGACCGACGTGAAGAACCTAGAAGACCAGGATTTTGCACGTGGACGATTTATGTTTGATATCACACAAAATCGAAGACTAACAAGCAAGCGAAAACCGACAAACTGGTCGAAGAAGCAGTTGGCGAAGACAGAACTTTAAGTGGACATAGACAAGACGGAGGTTATGAAAATAACTAACCAACAGCAACAACAACGATGGCAGCAACATCCAGCACCAATCACCATCAACGGAAGTGATTTGAAAGAGTTTACTTCATTCACTTACTTATCTAGCATTGAGCATTGTCTCAACTACAGGTATTCAGAACTGATGAGGATGTCAAATCGAGCGAGAATCGGGAAGGCATCGAAAAATACATTCATCAACCTGAAACCAATCTCGAAATCTTCCTCACTCAGCATCAACAACAAAATTCGGTTGGATTGCCATCACAAACGCCCATTCAGTCACTTCTTCCATACGTATCAGAAACTTGGCGGCCGCGTCACAAAGAATATTTCCAACAGCCTGTTGCACACCTTTATCAACCAACAACTGTCTTCGCTGGATCTATACTGAAGGTCAGATGGCCGGACAGGAAACAATCACCAACAAGAAACCATGGGAACAAGCAAACAAAGCAAGGAGCAATCGCCAACCAACAAATATGTGGGAGATGGATTGGACACTCGCTGAGGAGGCCGGTTGGTGACATCGCACGCGCGTCAGGCCATTGCTCGAGTGGAACCAGGCCGAAATGGAAGCAGCGAGTGGGTCGTCAGTGGAAGGGTGACATGGAGGAGATCGTATGGAGAGGAGGAGTTGAAAGAGTATGGACTAACATGGATGCAGGTGAAAAGTACAGCAGAAGGAAGACAGAAGTGGCAAGTGGAGACGTGCAGTTGAAGCCCTATGTTCCACTAGGAACCCAAGAGAATAATAATAATAATTGTAGAGTAATGCAACATCTTAGGTTGTACACGTAATATCCGTAATAGCATGCATCAGTTGATTTCTTACTACATTCTCTGAATGTAAGCTAAATATAAGTCTGGTCATATCTGAACTAAATCCTTCTGAATATGAGATACTAAACTCATATATATTAACATACTATTAAAATCTAAATCTAGACCAGCATATTTTATCTTTGAGTTGGGGAATATTTCAGTCTTTTCTCTGAAAAAAATTACAAACTATCATTAATTCATATTTAAAAATTGTATTTGTAAAATCTCAGCGAAATTTAAATGAGTAATTCCAACGTTACGTTCGGCAAACTTGTCAGAACATCTTCAGGGAAATTAATTGAAATTAAAATATTAGAGGTTTATATATATATATATATATATATATATATATATATATATATATATATAAAGAACATCTATTCTTTTTGAAAACTTTGTCCAATCATATGAGAAATGAGACACACGAATCCGACGAAAATGATTTGACGTTCCTGGACTGTTTAGTAAAAAGACAACTAGATGGTCAGCTTAAAATAAGCATTTTTATAAAGTCGACACATTCGGACAGATAACTAGACTACTACTTTCTAGCACATCCGTTTGCCACCAAAAGAAACTGTGGCCAAGAATCTAATCAACAGAGCGGAAGATATCAGCAGGGAATTAAAATTGGTTCAGTCCACTCTTGAATCAAATAATTATCCCAAAGCCTTTATAAAAAGATATTTAAGATGTGAAGGCAAGAATGAATCGAAAAATACTTCTAAGAATTAGGTTAGTACAGTGGTGATTTCTTACCGCAAACAAACACGGGATAAGATGCAGCGAATACTTAACACTCATGACATAAAAGTGTATTTTCATGAAACTAACGCCTTACGCTCATCACTGGGGAAGGTTAAGAACGAAATAGAAGACAACCAACATAATTGTGTGCACCAGATCAGTTGTGGGGATTATGACGCTGTGAATTTTAAATAAAGTAGTGACAGACATGCATATTTTGAAAGAGTCACACATATATGAATAAATTTATATCTCTTAGACTTAAATGAAGTCTAAAAGACTCACAGAGAAGTCAGTTCTTCTATGCGTGTCAGCAACTTAGCCAGCGTGTCACGAAAAGGATTCTCAGCATGCCACTAAAAACACTGTATCAACAGCTGGCTCCATACTGAAGATAAAATGGCCAGCCAGCCGAGATGAATTAGCAACAAGAAACTCTGGCAGGCGACAAACCAATAGACGAGAGCCTATCGCTCAACAGATATGTAGGAGAAAATGGAAATGGATCGGGCAAATGTTGAGGAGGCCGGAAAATGACATAGCGCTCAGTGCAGTCCATGGCTCTAGTGGAGTTCCAGTGGTAAGTGACGAGTTGGTCTATGTTGTGAGGGTGACGTGGAGGAGATCGTGTGTTGTGGAGGAGGAGATGGCAGGTTATGGGCGATCGTGGACCTAGCCAGCTGAAGATGACAGCAGAAAATAGAAGAATTTGTAGATGTGTTATTGAAGCCCTATGTTCCACAACATCGGATGACCTTGGCGGCCTGTTTGAACATTTTGGGCTACCATATTCCATGTACATTTTGATTTATTTACTCATATTTTATTGGTGTTTACATTTCATATTATGCATTCTAATCGTATTATTCACTCCCAGGATTTTAGAAAACGTTTTAAACCCAAAAACTTTCATATTTGCAATAAACTCAAGAAAAAGCACCATGGAGGTTGGCAGCGTGCCTTAAAATCTACACCCATACATCACACCACTGTTCCAGTTATCATTAGTACCAACTGCCGGTCCCTGCCTAAAAAAATTCTGGATTTTCAGTCCCTGTTGTCGTCCGGAATTTACCACAATACTGGTATTGTCACTCTATAAGAAACCTGGCTCCATGACTCATACGATGACAATATTGTGTCTCTAAACAATTTTAATGTTTTCCGACAAGACCGTGTTTGTTCCAAGAAAAATGTGGCGGAGGTGTTGCAACTTTTATTCACTCAAAATGGTCCATTTCTAACAAAGTTTGTTTCAAATTCTCGAATGACTACATTGATTGCATCACTGTGAGATGTCGCCCGAAACATCTGTCAAAATACAAATTCATTTATATTTCTAATGTTTATGTCTCTCCTGGCTGTACCATATTGGATTTATCTATGTTCGCCGATGAATTCACCGCTTTTGCTGCAGCTTGCTTCGAGAACTCTTTATCAATAGTAACTGGTGATTTTAATGCATGCGATCACTCCTTCCTTATATCACTTGGTCATGACAATATTGTTAACTTTGCCACCCGTCTTGGTAAAACACTGGATCTAGTATTTATCAATGATGTTGGTATATATGAAGCTCGCAAACGTGCTCCCTTACTTAACTCTGACCACTGCATCATACGTGTACTGCCTAAAATATATTCCAAATCACACAAAGGTGTCCTTTCTCACCTCTACAGTAAAGTTCAACGGAGATGCTACTCAAAAGACAACCTAGACAAGCTCAGATGCATGTTGAAAGACACTAACTGGGACTTATTTACAGAACAAACATTAGATGAAACAATCACAAACACTACTGATTATCTTAAATTCTGTTTCGAAATATGTTGTCCTAAAGAAACATTATTCATTCGATTTGATCGCTTATCTTCGCCATATCTCAAAAAGCTACGTAGAGATAAAGAACTGTTGTTCAAAACAAGTGATAAGCCTGGTGTAAAAAAGTTAAATACTCTGATAAAACTGGAAATGAAAAGACTAAATGTTTTATATAATCAAAGATTTTTGTCATGTAAAACCCCTTCTAATTTGTGGAAACTTTTCAAAGAAATTACTAACGGTAAGCGATGTATTTCTGTTCCATCTCTTAATGTTGACACTCTTAATAAATCTTTCATACGCTCTTCTGTTGATACCCTTCCAAATGATACAAATCATATTGACAATAACTTTAGTGGTTTTAATACCCTTGATGTGCTTAAATGTCTCCGGTCTCTTAAGCCTTCTCAAAGCCTTGGTCCTGACGGCATACCTGCCATTGTCCTCAGGAATTGTGCTGATATTTTGTGTTACCCTCTTACTAACATTTTTAATGCTTCTTTTTCCGGTAACGTTCTACCTTTTGCATGGAAAAACATTAAAATTATCCCTATACCAAAACCATCTTCTGGTTCTGATATTAAATTTCGGCCTATTGCAATTACTTCCCCCTTTTTAAAATTGATGGAAAAATTACTTTTACTTCGTCTTGAACCCGCTTTGAAACCTTTTAATGATCCTAAACAATTTGCATACAAACATGGTAGAAGTACCTTGGATGCTGCGGTTGTCTTATATCACAATGTTGTTTCTTGTTTAGACAAAGGTGCTAAATATGTTCGTAGTGCTTTCTTAGACTACACATCTGCTTTTGACTCTGTACCTAGGGGCCTTTTGCTAAATAAGCTATCGTTGACACAAACAGGATCCTGGGCTAAGAGTTGGTTGCATTCCTATTTTTCTGATAGAATGCAGTATACTGTATATAACGGCAAATCTTCTTCTACCTCGCTTACAAAATCCGGTGTTCCACAAGGTGCTGTCCTCTCTCCTTTTCTTTTTTCTTTCTTCCTACATGACCTGCCTCATTCAAACGAAACTAACTTTGTCAAATATGCAGATGATCTGACTGTATCACTGCCTATCACTTCCGAGTCTGACAGCTCCAAACTTAATAGCTTTCTGTTGGACATCAACAACTGGTCCAAGTCAAATGGTCTTATATTAAATCCTTCCAAATGTCAGGCACTTGACTTTACTTTCAAGCATCGACGTGACTTACTTGAACTAGTTAGCTCGCATGATCCCTGTAGCATAGATGGCACGGAAATTGAAACCAAATCAAGCATTAAATACCTTGGATTAGTTCTTTCCTCTGACCTTTCATGGTCATCACACATCTTATCTATCTCTAAGAAAATGTTTCGTCTTACCTTCTACATTAAAAAGTTAAGACAATCAGGTATCAACCAACCTTTAGTTTTGCAATTTTTAAACTCCTGTATTTTACCTATTGTACTCTATTGCTCTCCATTAATCTTTCCTGGGCTTCTCAAAAAAGATTATATCATATTACGAAGAGTATTAAATGCTGTGAGTAGGGCTTGTGGTCTGCTACTGCGTGAGTTCGCCAATATTATAGTCGAGAGGCATATAAAATCCTGTATAAAATGGGCTAAATATTTCTCTGTGTAATCTACCGAAATAGTTGAGTAGTGACATCTCTGACATCTGCACTGTGTTATACAGACTCGAATCTGCTATGCATTGTAAATTAGTACGAAATTTAGGCTAAGGGCTTCAAGCCAGTCCACATAGTTTTGATGTACTTCTTCACATTACATTCTCTTCAGCTTAGTATAAAGTCGAATTCGCCAAATGTTTTTCCAGTATATGTCTGTTAACTAAAAATAATTATAGACTAGCCTGGTAAAAACGATACTCATAAATTCGGCCGAATGTTCACAGTAAAAAAAAAATAATTTTGTTTGGACAGTCATTACTAAAGGTAAAGTTGTTTTCTTTTTTCTGTCATCTCAAAGGTCTCCTATAAACATAAAATATCAGGTGTATCATCAAAAGTGGGAGAACAAAAGAGTTTTTGTCAAAGTACAACAGACTCACTTCACTTAAACACAAACACTCAGGAAATGAAATTTTGCATAGAGATTCATTTTTAAGTCTAAATTTCTCTTCATTTTAACTCTTTTCACTCACGAATGAATGAAAATTATGGAAAACAAAGCTGTTATTCGACTTTCAATATTTTTTTAAAAATAAACTATGTCTGATGAGACAAAGAAAGAAATAATAAATTTCTCAGAAATAGATTATTTTCTATAGGGAACATTGATGCGGTAAGATAATAAAGCAGTTTTTGAAAAAAAAACTTTATCTTTTAAAACTGGAAGAACACACTATTTTAGAAATCTTACTGATAATTGTAAGAGGCAACACTGTCCAATCATGTGTGCATGGAATATGATTTTAGCAACATTAATTATGATTACTCCCTTGAGTTCTTAGCGGAACAGAAGGCTCTTACATTCCAATCTCATTTCACTCTGTTGTCTGCAGTCTTGCCTAACTGGCTCCACGATCACTGAACCATGAAGAAGGACTGAATTGACTTGAAATTAGTAATGTAAATAAGAAACTTGTTACTCATGTTGAGTACACTCGATTTCCACACTGATTTCAGATCAATGAAGGTCTGTCTCGCCTTCACAATCTCATCTCACTTTGACATCTGCATCTTCATCCATGACATCACGTGTAGTGGAATCGATGTTGACTTGGTGAGTGGGAGAAGTGAAGTGATTCGAATTTCTCCAGTTCATAGTGATTGGTGCTTATTTTTGTCACTCCTGCTATTTCCGCTGTTGCTGTTATTGGTCAGTTGGTTGGTTGGTTGGTTGGTTGGTATCTCCGTTACCTCCGTCTTCTCGATGCTTACTTGAATTCGTGTCTTCGCTACCTGCTTCTTCTGTCAACTTGTTGTTTATCGTCAGTAGGTCTCTGAGTGTGTGATATTATACATAAATCATCGACGAAGCTGAAATCTCCTGGAGTCCTCTTGTCAGTCGAGCCAGCCTACTGTAGTTTTCTCGCTGTCCAGTGTGTGTCTCCTCGTGATTACTTCCATGACAATGTGTAATGTGATATGATAGTTGGTAGTGAGTAGGCATTTCTTACTCTGGTTATCACTTCGAACATGTTGGAGGGTTTTAGTTTGTAATCGGTTGATTTGTGTGATTGTGTGTGTATGTGTTTTCATCACGTAGATGTTGAATTATGTTGTTAAGTCCTTTTGGGTGGGGTGGGTTACTTTGTAGTATTGAATCAGTTTCGAAATTACTTGTCGGTTAACCCTGTGAAAGGCCTATATGGAGTCGCTGTAGTTGGTCTATATATTTGACTGGTGTTGTATGGTTTATGTGCGTCGGTGGCATAGCGGTTAGGGAGCTCGCTGAGCACACACATGGTTCGAGATTCGGTACCCGACCGACGCACTCCTTTACCTTGCTAAGCCAAAAATAATGCTGCTAAATAGGAAAGGTTAGGCATGAGGTTAGCAGCCCCATCCTGTTAAAAATAAACACTGCTAGAGAAACTTCAAGCCACTAGCTTGAAGCCCTATGTTCCACTGGGGAACGTGAAGAAAAAAAGTATGGTTTGTAGTGTGGTGATTCGTAGCGTTTCTATGTGAGACCACATGATCTGTTCTTTTTTTGAATACAGCTTGTTCCGGACTGAATTTTAAATCCATCAGAATAACGTGGTCTTACAATTTTTCTATTTATTGTTTTAAATTGAATTAGTAAGTCTAAAAATTGAGTGAATCACCTAATTATACAGTAGTGCTGCTTGTAAATGAGTCCTGATCAATGACGTATGTTTGAAGATAGAAAATTCAGGATCAAATATGAGAACTCTCTCTACACTGGATAGATATCAATATACGGTTGTTATGATAAGTAGAGAAACAATGAGATTGGTTGTTAGGTTTCATTATGAGCTGACATCAGTTAGAGAACAATTGAAAAACCTGTAGGGAGTACTGAATAGCTGTTTCATCAGCCTAGTTTTGGACTCCCCATCAGTAAGCACCCACCACAAAGAGTTCGAACCCAAAACCTTCTAGTCACAAAAAGAACTATCTCGTAGACCATTAAGCCACTGAGACCCCGACCCAATGGCCAGGTTATGTATTCTAACTTCTGTCAATTCCTGACATAGCGCGACCACTTCGTAATGTCTCCTTCAATGAGTTACCTGAAAGCTGCTGAGCCCCACTTGTCACGGCTTCCCACTAGAACTACAGGTTAACTGCCTAAATACAGCCAGTCGCTTGTAAGCATGAGAATAATTTTTTCAAGTATTGGTTGGTTTTCTCTAACTGATGTCAGCTCATGATGAAGCCTTCAAATCAATCAAACACAGTCTCTACAGAGCTAGTACTTGAAAGAAAGCACAATAAGTGGATTTTGGTACAGATGCCTAAAGTTTTGATATGGGTGTACTAAACTATAAAACAATACTATTCTACTAGGTAAAATTTCTTCTCAGTATAATAAAATATTTTCTAATTCTTTCTAAATTTATTTTCTGTCTATTGCACTGTAGCCTACTCTACTTCCTGATCGATTTTCCAGCTTGTTTTAATGAAAGACTGTTGTTTTATGTTTCACCTCTGTAGTACTGTTGCACATTAGATAAAAACAAATCAAAGGCATGCTGATTTTCAACGCCTGATGGAGTGAGTGACTTTAAAAGCAAACTTCATCGTGAACAGTTATCCAGTGAAGAATCCTCTGAAATTAAAGGAGATCCGAACATCCTGTACACACTTTAATTTGTTACTTAGTGGTAATCCGAACTGGAGATTATTAGGCATGAAACTGTTCCACTCTGATATAAACATCTCATTCAACTGCTTGGTCATTATTCTTTTTCAAGTTTTACTACAAGAGTCTCTGAAGTGGCAGAAAGTAGCGTCAAATATCAGTTTTAATAATAATAATAATAATAATTACTTTATTCCAAACAAAAATATTTATGCACAGTGGTTAGGACTCTCGCCGATCATGCACATGGTCCGGGGTTCGAGCTCACGCCGGCGCACACCTGATATCTATGGTCGGCCTGCGAAATTCGGGCTACCGATATCCATGCTGAAAATTCCATACTTGTACCAAAAATACAGTGTGGAATCAAGCTGTAAATCTAAAAAAAAAAAATTGGAATTTTCAAGGTTTTTGTAAATATCGCGTCAATTTAGCTCCTTTTGTAAATATGTGCATACATAAAATTTAAAATTTTATTAATAATGATATTAATGATGAAACCACTATAAACAGAATGTTGGTGAAGACATCATGAATTATAAGTAGATAATACATGTAACAATAAACTTTGCTGATATCTCGCAGTGTTCAATTACTGATTTAAAAAACGATTAAAAGTTCTTTTCTGATATCTGACTCTGTATCTTCACATGAAACCCGTGCTAAATACGGTATAGTAGAATTTGCATATTTAGTTATACGAGGCATAAATTCTCCTGGAGTTTCTTCTGGTTTTACCCAAAGTGATACAAGGCAAAAGTTGAGAATGGTAAGGAGAGTACCGTTAACTTGGCCACCTAGGCTTGAATGATCCTGAATTTTGTGGAATTTTCCTAATTTAAGTTGATATTCTATTTGCTACTATGTCTTTGTTGTTGTTATTATTATTATTATTATTTAAGTATCTTTAATAAACGATAATAGCATTGATCTTACTTTACAAATCGATTTTTTTTTGAAAAACACTAATATTGTTATTGACTTCTAATCTAGAATATTCTATGTATATAAACATGCATATATAATTGTAAAGCCAGGTGAGGAATTTGTTGAAAAGGATATTCTTTGCTCAATTATTTTACGTGTTTTATAAAAGGATGTTATGCAGCAAACAAGATAACTTTATCCAAATACTTGCAAGAATTTAATTCAAGTGCCTATTGACAGTAATGTCAGTTGGCTGAGTCAAATTTACGCCACTAACCCTACTAACAGCCTTCAGTATTCTACGTAATATGACAGAGTCCTTTATGAGAAGCCCAGGGAACGATAAAAGTGAACGATAAAGAAGAAGGGGTAAATAAGCATGAATTGATAAATCATAAGAGAAGAGGTTGGTTTATTTCAGAAAATGTCAACTTCTTTTTTATGTAGTAAGTCAAATGAAACATTTTACTTAGAAATCAATCGGATACAGGACGACCAACAGAGGTTCGAAGAGAAACTGATGCCGAGATAAGAGATATTCAGCTTACTTCGTATCATCACAGTGCCGTCAATACTACAGGAATGATGAGACTAAATTAGTGCCCGCAAGTCCTCTTCGCATCTAAAACAAAAAACCAACAATATGATATTAAGATGGATCCAGCCCAAGACCATTTAGGTGAGACCATTTGTTAACTTCAGACGAAGATTTATTCATGTAAGTATATTCCAAAGCAGAAACTACTAAGACAAAAATTGGTTCGATCATCGGCGAATTTAGCGAAGTCAGCTTTGGAAGAATACGAAAGTTCATACAGAAAGAAAGAAGGGAGTAGAGAGAGTACAGAGCCTTGAGGCACACCAGTTTTTGTTAGCAATGAAGAGGAGTGCTTTTCATTCAAAGCAGTATGTTGTTTTCTAACCCAGTACTACATTTCGCAATTTGCATCCGTTAAACCCTTACCATTTAGGCATAACTACTATCTTAATTTTTATTTTACCTCTCAACAAACAATTGTAATGAAATTAGTAGAGTATATCGGAAAACATTTTGTTTCATTCAAAAAGTCAATAAAATGCTTTTACTTTTGATAAGCTTTTATCAGGTCTTATAGAAATAATAATGTTAAACTGTTACTATAGTAACAGAATAATTTTGCGGCAAATACGCTTAGAGCAAATGAAAAAAGTATATAATTAGGCTGAAAATATTTTGTGGATAAAAGACTTATTCTGACTGAATAAGTATCTTAACTGCGTTACTTAGGTGAACACAAATGATCAGAATGTCAGATGAATAATTGAATTGAATAGTTATAAGTGTACAACACTAAAGAAGACAAACAGTGTTACCGCAAGTGTAGCTATTAATATTAATATATGTGTAATATTGATATTTGTGTAAAACTTGGGCACTTTGGTAGTAAATAATTCCATATCAGTTTGTTTATTAAATGTATCACACAGTGAAACAGTATTAATATTTACTGGATGACACAGTTTCGAACACAATTCATCAATGTTCATAATCCTTTCATCAGTTATAATCACGCAACTTCGAAACTTGAGTTTTATAGTTTTTTTGTCTTCTCCTATTTGCTGTCGTAGTGGTAGGGTAGTAGAATTTTCCAAATATCTCGCTGGACAGGTGTTGAATCATTCCTATCACATGTATTTCCAGTTGATTCGATAAACATAGCTTCTGTTATCAATCTCTCCCTATACCCTTTGACATTAGATTTTAAAACTGTCATCCTATCCCATCATTCTACTGTATAGTTGTGTGTAACCGCATGTACTGAGTGCTATAGCTGAACTACTCTGTAGATTTCTTATCTTATTCGGGGCAACCAATCTAGATTTAGCTAGGTTTTTATGTTCGGCTGGTCTGACTGCCCCTGTTCTACTAGTTTGACCTATGTATTTGACCTGACAGTCCTTGCAGGCAGGGTATGAGATAAAATCATTTGTTTGTTTTAAAGGCTCCACAAGATTGATCCTTTAACCGACAAAGCTTGTTTCTAATTGAGTTTGTGGTTGGTTTGAATGCCAGGCACTTTTATTCCTGCCTTTTTGAGAATTCTGCGTAAGGTGATTTCTGAGGTTTCTTCCTTGTATGGAATTACTACTGATGATTTAGATTTCTTATTGTTGGCGTCGTTATTAATATTATTATTATCACTATTATTATCATTATTATTATTTTTACCATTATCCCCATCATTACTATCATTATTTATTTTATTTTTACATTTCCTTACATATTTCCTGACTAATTTATCCGGGTAGCTATGAATATACTAACGAATTACACTTGATAAATGTAGAAATTGGAATAACAGGAAAGATCTGTAGCTACTCATATGGATAATTTAGGTGTTGTTGTATTCTCTAGCCTGGGTGGTTTAACTGGAAAGCTTTCATTGGCTTTCTAGACAACATCTTCAGCACGAACTTCAATGTGAAGTGAACTTATTTGAATTCCCCAGTGAATGACGTAATTACTTCTCCTGATAATCTTTGTCATCATTCGTTGTTAACTTACATTAGTACTGATTGATTTTACTGACACAAAAATTGACTTTATTTGGTCATTTGACGTATTCTTTATTAGCTGATAAATTTGATCTATAATACTCTGTCTGTTAATCGTTGGTCTAACCGAGTACCAGGCTTCTCGGAATCCACTGGCATTTTTCTTGTTTCCGCAGTTTAAAATTTCTACATTTAGCTGGTCCAATTGGTGTCCTCGAGTTATCTACATGTATTGGCATGAAAGAACACGTGTTGTGTCTTTTGACAGTCAGTTTAGGTTCTTGGACCTACGATGTGTTCTTGTCCTATGTTGTCTACTCATATTTTGGATAGGACCCTTCGCACCCAGTAGGATTTCAGTTTCACCGCTTGGATGTTTTCTTTGGCATCATTGATGACGGTTTTATTTAGAAGTCCTCCTTCGTATCCATTGGTATGCATTATTTGTATAAGCATAGCATTCGGTAACGGTAACTTCTTTTCCTTTTGAATTGAATCATTCTGTGATTATCCTGGATGACACCAATTCGAACTTCATGAGAGAATTCGATACTCTTTTTTCAAGTATTGGTTTTGTAGGGATTTAGTTTGGTTGAATGGAGGATTCAGCATGAGCTGACATCAGTTGGAGAACCATTGGAAAACCTGCACGGAGTACTGGACAGCTTTTTCTTCCATCATGGTTTGGGACTCTTCATCAGTAAGCACTCACCGCCACGGTTAGAACCCAGGATCTTCTGGTTACAAGACGAACTAGCTCCTAGACCATTGAGCCATTGTGAGACGATCAAATGGTCAGTCCATGAATTTCAACTTCTGTCAATTCACGACATTGCGCGACCATTTCGCAATGTCTTCCTCCTCGATGAGTTACTGACTCATCTTCAACCTACTGTACCCTACTGGTCACGGCTTCCCACAAGAACCCCAGGTTGAATGCCTGAATAGGGTCAGTCGCTAGTGAGCATCAGATTTGGTGATATCATGACAGCCTCCCCGTTAGTATATTCCTGGTTGTCGTGTGGGTGACCGGATTAGATTGTTGACTGTACGGTTGAAAATTCGGTGTCTGCTCTCATTCAGTCAGTCTTTAACACTCTATATTACCATATCGTCTCTCTTTTTCTGTAGTCTTTTCTCAACTCATTTGCATTTCAGCGGGCGACTGTTCAATGACATTCATAATCCTGAGAAGCAAGTTATATTGGGCATAAGGTTGACAAAGTTTATCGTAAAATTTCTGAAAAGTATCCATATTGGTTGGAGGGAATAAGTCAATACGCAGCTAAATATTAGCCGATCTCATCGACACAGGATATCCGCGTGACACTAACAAAGCTTTCAAAGTTATTTGTCCAGTTTTACCAATCCTTCGTATGCTCTACAAGTATGAATCTCAAATACATCAGAGATAATCAGCATTCATCTGATTAAGAAAAATCTGTGGGCTCAAAAGAAATTCATGCAACCCTTTTCTTTAAAGTGACCATTGATTCACATATATATATATATATATATATATATATATGATGTTATACAAATTATTTTCTCCAATCCTTGTGACCTTTATATAACGTTTTATTCTGTTTTGCTATTTATTATGATTATTATTCAAGCTAATTCAATTAACTTATTTGTATTTAGGTTTTGTCGTGTAATTCATTCGTTTATCCTTTTTGGTTGTCGTTATTTTATAAATTATTCATTATATCATAAGTTGTTAGCAAATTCTACAAATTAACTGATATTGACTGAACACTACTTATTAACTAATGTAATGTGTCGAGTTCTTTGCTTCATGCAGATGGAATCCTATCAATGAAAACAAAACACGTAAATCAGCGAAGAGACTGTTCTCGGCGAATTCATTATCTTAGCTGTACAATCGCAAATATATGTGTGTTATTTTGTATGTATGTGTACATTAAGTTTGTCAAACAAAATTACAATTGGTTATGGTTATTTTAACTAAACAGGTGAAGATTGGTTGTTGGAGTTACGCAATACGAAATCAGTCAACAAAATTAGGTTTTAATGAAATTAGGGTAGTAACAAAGGTGATGAGTTGTCATAAACAGTTGTTATAAAAGAAGTTATGTAATAGTATGAAGAGTTTGATGATTGAGTTTTACTCAGGATTCACATAGAAACAAAGTAGATAATACGAAATTATGTAGGAGTTCCGAATGAATACAAGAATTCTAAGCAATTAAAGATCAGGCAAAGAAACAAAATTAAGTCATCAAAATCAACAAAGTTGTTACCATGACAGTAGAAGTGGTTGAGTAATCTTCTTTTGTATGCACATCTTCGGTTTTCTATGTGAATAGCCAGAGCTTCAGCGATACAAAGAAGACGAAACCGTATTGCCTTTGGTAGGTTATTCGTGACTCTGTAGATTACTTTGAAGAAGGCGTTTGTTGAAATGGAATGATCAGTGTGTTAACCAGGTCTTCAATTATCGCACTCCTTATAGCACCAGTACTGCCTTTTCGCAACCATCCTGGATAGTGTTCTTGAATCCTCTTGGACAAGGTGTGCGTCGAACGACCGATGTACCTGGCTCCACAGCAGCAGATGAACTGATATATGCACACAGAAGTGATCAGGTGCGGGATCTTCTCCTTCAGGGTTCTGCAGATGGGCGGGCGACTGGAGAACACTATTTTTTAGCGTTGCTGCAAAGAATGTTTTTCTCAGAGATGATGCCATCCTTCTCTTGAGAGTATCGCTTGCTAAATCTCCTTTGAAATCCAAGTTCATGTGGAGTTTCTTTTAAGGCGGAATTAAAGTTTCGTTTCTCCAAATTAGTGGTTGGATATTTTTGTCAATGAATCTTATTGGGTATCCATTTTGGATGAAAATTTCTCTTAGAATATCTAATTCTGTTTCTAGAACGTCGGGACTACAGATGCGTCGGAAGCGGTAACAAGTTTGCAATGTGGCCACCATTCTAGGTGACTCGTCATCACAGTGCACATTGACTAGACACATTACATTAATTACTAACTAGTGCCCAAATAAAGTATCCAATAGAATCCTACGAGAGGTCAACCATGAACCTGAATAGCTCAGTGGTAACGTCTCTGACTGAAGGCGGCACTGGGTGACACGGGTTCGAATCTCAGAAGGGACATGAGTTCCTTCAAGGTGATTGATTGCAAATACACCTTGCTGACTGATGAGTGACAACTAGCACGAAACGTGAGTCGACGAGTATGACTTCCTGTGACCGATCACCTCCAACCATTTAATATCAACTTATCTGAAATTCAGTGATTATTTTCACTCCTCCTATATCCGATAATTTATATTTCTTGTTGACTAACCATCTGTTGCTGACTTCTGCTGATTTTATGTCTCTTGAAATTTTATAATCACCTATTATCATTCCCATTGTACTTTAAAACTGATAATTCTTATTGACTGACATCACCATATTTCGGGGTTTAATCCCCGGCCGCCGCACACCTTCACATCTCGTAGTCGGTTAGAAGTCTGACACAAAGAGAGAAGGTTAGGCTTGAGGTTAACTATCGTGCATTCCGTCAAAAAGTATCAACTTCTACCGAAAATTCAAACCTCAAGCTTGAAGCCCTATATTCCAGTTGGAACAAAAATAAATAAACCTTAAAAAGCATCACATTATTGGCATATAATTTTATGTAACACAATTTTGTTATCTTTCTAAATGGGAAAGTGGGAATTTTTATATTAAATAAACTTTTTGTTTTGTGAATATTCGCCAGTCGTAAAATGTAACTAAGCTTTTTAGAAGGTAACATTTCCCTAGACGCTTCTTTTAAAAATAAAAAAAGGCTTCTATCGCAGTAGCTAACCTGCTTGGAATTATAATTGGCACAATAAAAACAAGTAAATAGTTCAACACAATACACATTACCGTTTGTCATGTGTAACTGAAGAGCGTTCACACCAAGCAGTAGTGTTCGCCAAGCAGATAGAAGTGAATTAAACGCTGGGCGAATCTTTTAAATGTTTACAGCACAAATGACTTTTGTATCATTATCGTTATGAATGGAAAAAATGTTCACATTTCTCTATAACTATGCGATTAATAATACTATTTAGCCACTGGGACCCGATCCAGTGGTTCTTGAATTCTAACTCCTGCCAATTCATGACATTGCGCGGCCATTTCTCAATGTCTTCCTCCTCGATGAGTTACTGACTCATCTTCAACCTACTGTACCCTGCTGGTCACGGCTTCCCACAAGAACCCCAGGTTAAATGCCTGAATAGGGTCAGTCGCTAGTTAGCATCACATTAATTGGTTTTGTAGGGGTTTCGTTTGACTGAATGGAGGATTTCATCATGAGTTGATATCAGTTAGAGAACCATTGGAAAATCCGGGTGTACTGGACAGCTCTTTCATCCTAGTTTGCGACTTTTCATCAGTACGTACCCACCGCTATGGTTCGAACCCAGGATCTTCTGGTTACAAGGCCACCGAGCTCGTAGACCATTGAGCCGTTCGAACCCGATCCAATGGCCAGTCCATGAATTCTAACTTCTGCCAATTCACGACGTAGCACGAACAAATCGCAATGTCTTCTTCGATGGGTTACTGCCTCAGGGACCATTGGATCGGTTCCGAGTGGCACAATGGTCTGTGAACTCGGTGGCCTTGTAACCAGAAGATCCTGGGTTCGAACCGTGGCGGTGGGTACGTACTGATGAAAAGTCGCAAACTAGGATGAAAGAGCTGTCCAGTACTTCCGGGTTTTCCAGTGGTTCTCTAACTGATTTCAGCTCAGGATGAAATCCTCCACGCAATCAAACAAAATCCCTGAAAAATCAATACTTGATAATATTACTATATCAATATATACTTGTCACTTCTCAAATCTGTGGTTTACTGGCACTTATCACTGTGTATTTCTTTATAGAATCATATTAGTAGATGAGGGACTTTAAAAAGAAGGAAACTTTTATTTGGGTATCATACAAATATAGAAATTCATCGAAATGCACCAGCTACCCCAAATCTTTATCAATGATGATGCATGAGTGTATTTTTCGAAATTAAATCTCCGGAGATATTAGGCTCTTGATTTGACCAACCGCCTTAGGTTATAGAGATAAGGCGAGAAAAATGTTGACCAGTCGAACAATGAACCCCTTGCAATCGCATCTCCCAACTCAGAGAACACAACCGCACTAAGAACATTCACCAGAACTATTAATCTCCTAGATTATTTCAAGAAAGTATGTAGCATAATTTGAGTGTTTATCATTTTGAAAGGATATCGTCTTTGGTTTTCTTGATACGTCAGTTTTCAAACTAGACATTACACAATAATAGACGAACAGACTAGATAAACTCCATGGACAGTTAAATGTCATTCCAGTTATTTTCTTTACTATCATTAATTCACTTGCACGCACTGGATCATTCTTTTTCCTGTTTACTGAGACACTCTGAACACACGTATACTTATAACTCATTTCATGATTTTTCGGCTCACTGTGATCACTTAATTTAATTATTGATTTCAAGATTGGTAATGAGCTGGCATCAACTAGAGAACCATTGAAAAACATGCAGGGAGTACTGGATGGCTGCCTCGTCCCAGTTTAGAACTCTTCAGGAGTACGCACCCGCCACAGGGTTTCGAGCCCAGGAC
Source organism: Trichobilharzia regenti (assembly GCA_944472135.2). Lineage (NCBI taxonomy): Eukaryota > Metazoa > Platyhelminthes > Trematoda > Strigeidida > Schistosomatidae > Trichobilharzia > Trichobilharzia regenti. Next base: position 22,628 of record CALYDD020000082.1, on the reverse strand, counting down.
CTTCCGGTTACGAGGTGAGGCCATAGACCACTCAATCACTGCAACCCGATCCAATGGTCAATGAATTCCAACTTCTGGCAATTCGTCATGCCCACGGTTACTCGCCCTTGACATATCCTGATGTCAGAAGCTGGGCCATTGAGTCAGGTCCGAGTGGATTATTGATCTACGAGCTCATTAGCCATGTAACCGGAATGTCCTGGGTTCGAACCATGGCGGTGGGTGCGTACTGATGAAGAGTCCCAAACTATGATGGAGGAAACAGCTGTCCAGTACTCCCTACAGGTTTTCCAATGGTTCTCTAATTGATGTCAACCCATGGTGAAATCCTCCAACTAATTATTGATTTGTTAAACAACACGACAAAATCTGAATGATTATAATAACTTAAGTTTGTGATGTATGCCGTATCAATCATCATTGGGATTGACGACAAGGCATACATGTCTACAAAAAACAGTCTGTTCTTAAAACATCTGTCACTTGTCAGTGTTATTTATGGCATACAAAAAAAAGATAAACTTGTTGCTAATCTCTTTTTGTGGATAGTTAGTTATATAAAGGAGAACAATTGATTTATCTCACCGAAAAATTTGCATTATCTAAGCAGCACATAAATCATAGATTAGACTGTCGAAAATGCTAGACATAAATATCACATGACTTAGGCATCCGATCATTTGACGTCATGCAGTTGTTACTTTTACTGTTGTTGCTATTATTATTATTATTATTATTATTATTATTATTATTATTATTAACTTTATTGAGACAGTCTACAAAGTTATGGTCACATTTATTTTTATAAACAACAGAGTGACATTATTTTCAGACAAATGTTACCCACATGACAGTAAGACTAGATCGATTACAGCTTACATAATCAATTTAGAAATGATTTAGAAATTTATGTTGTCTATTGTGTACAATATATATAAAAATACAGTTGTACAGATTCGACCATAAAATGAATGGAAAATATTTACATTCCATAGGAGTTAATTTAGTAATATATAAACACCTACATCTACATCGACAGCCAGAACCGATGAAGACGTCAAAGTCAGTCAGTCAGTCAGTCAAAATCGGAAAGGCAAGATACGCCTTCATCAACCTGAAACCGGTTTGAAAATCTTCTGCGCTGACTCAGCCAGCATAAAGAACAAGATTCGAATTTTAAACACAAATGTGAAGTCGGCCAGTTCTTTTTTATGGGTCATAAACTTTCACGGCGTGTCACGAAAAGGATATTCAAAAAGCCACTGCAAACTTTTATCAAAAGTTGCCTCCTTCTCTGGTTGTATCCATACTGAAGATCAAGTGGTCGCTCGGCAGGCAGGCCAGCCGGCAATGAACAAACCAGCAGGTGAGAAACGATTGTTCAACAAATATGTAGACAAAAATGGAGATGAATCGAGCATACGTTGAGGAGGGAAGCCGACATCGCGCTCAATGCGGGCCATTGCTCTAGTGGAATCCGAATGAGAAACAATGAGTGGGTCGTCAGTGCGAGGGTGTCATGGATCCAGCTGAAGAGGACAGCAGAATGTAAAAGAAAGTGGAGATGTGTTGTTGAATCCGTATGTTCCACTTGGAACTCAAGGGAATAATATTCATGAATAATAAAAACGGATTCTGATTCTGCTTGTTTCTCATTATGTTATATTCAAAAATAATTTCAATTATTCATGTTTATTGTATACATAAGACTGAAGAAGCTAAGAAAAAGGCTACGCAGTTGTTTTATTTCCCCAAAATACATTTTGCACAGAGCTAAAAAAACGTGTATAAATTCAAGCGGTTGATCGAATTCAACCAACAGATATTTAAGTATTCTATAATTTCCATCTTTGATACATGTATGAATAGAAATTAGCTGCATATATCGATTGTTGAATGCTTCTATAATTCCGTATTGTTATACTGGTACGTGTAATTGTACATTCTGTTCATGCCTCTTTTAAATCAACACCAGATTAACTGCTCATTAACTATCTACTTCTGTCTTCACCATGACCTACCACACAAAACAAACAGGATCTTGTAAATAATCATTTCCCCTTATTTATTTATTTTTTTTTTAAATTTTTGATTTACAGCTTGATTCCACACTGTATTTTCGGTACAAGTATGGAATTTTCAGCATGGATATCGGTAGCCCAGATTTTGTAGGCCGACCATAGATATCAGGTGTGCGTTGGTGCGGGCTCGAACCCCGGACCATGTGCATGGTCGGCGAGAGTCCTAACCACTGTGCCACCGACGCACATCCTCGTAACATCGCTACAATTTTGATTTTATAGTTATTAGTGTTTTAACAGCTAATTCAAGTGACTTCTTCACCTCTTGGCTTTCTTAAGTAATTATTAACTTATTTATTTAACCTGTTTTCTTAATTGTCATTATCTTTAAAAAACTATCGACTATGTAACAGCTTGTTACTAACGTCTACAATTTAACTTAGCTTTATTTGAGAAATTATTGCTACCATACTTATACCTCAATCGCCGTACAATGGTCAATGACCATGGAAATATCGATAAAGGTTTACAACTACTGTGGTATATATATATATATATATATATATATATATATATATATATATATATAGAAGTTAGAATTCACGAGCCATTGAATCGGGTCCCAGTGGCTGAATGGTATACGAGCTTGCCTTGTAACCGGAAGGTCCCGGGTTCGAATCCCAGTGGGTGCGTACTGGCGATGATTCCCAAACTAGGATGAAACAGCAGCTGTCCAGTACTCCCTGGTTTTCAATGGTTCTCTAACTGATATCAATCCGTGATCAACCCGTAAAACATAACTAATCCTTACAAACCAAACTATAGAAAGTTGATCTGATGCTCGCTAGTGACTTGCTACAGGTTGGAGTTTCCTGAGTTCTAGTGAGAAGTTGTGACCAGTGAGGTCCAATTAGATGTCACGTGTGTGTATGGATGTCCCACCAACGACAATGGTTGGGGTCGCGCTAAATCACGAATTAGTAGAAGTTAGAATTCATGAGCCATTGAATCGGGTCCCAGTGGCTGAATGGTATACGAGCTTGCCTTGTAACCGGAAGGTCCCGGGTTCGAATCCCAGTGGGTGCGTACTGGCGATGATTCCCAAACTAGGATGAAACAGCAGCTGTCCAGTACTCCCTGGTTTTCAATGGTTCTCTAACTGATATCAATCCGTGATCAACCCGTAAAAAAAATATATATATATATTGAAAACAATAAATGTTTACTAATTTTTACTATTATTATCATTGGCATTATTGTTATTATTATTATTGTTATTGTTATTTTTAATACTATCACTACTGCTATCGTCCTTAACATCCTTATTTTGTCATAATTATTGAAATGATCCTGCGATTTTCACACCGTCCCGGGCACAAACTCGGTATTCCCGCCAACCATTCTTGTCTGTCCAGGTTCGACTGCCTGCTGACGCACTCCTAAACCTTGTTTAATCGTTAGTCAACCGTGTAAGGAGGCTGGCAACTTCACCCACCACTACTACTACTACTGAAACTTCAAGGCTTAAAACCTGAAGCTGTATGTTCCACTGAAAACTTAAGAGAATGAAACAAAAACAGATCAATACATCAGCATACGTCATTATAGATAAGCTTTTATTTTGATAAGTCACACAGTGTTGTACAGTAATATTAATTGATGACCACGTTTTGAGCACAAACTATTACCACTCATAATCATATCAAGCTACTCACCCACACAACTTTTTTCCCTCAACTATATACATGTATGGAATTGACTAGGTATTTAAATAAAAATCACTATGTGATAATGTACATTCAGAAATAATAATACGTGTTATTGATCAACTACAATCAGATGGAAATAAGATGGGAAAGAAGACGAGTGTTTTTATAGTCGTAATAATAACTAACTTGTCAGAATGTTGCGATGTACGTGAATTGAATTGAAATAGAATTTTGAGATTATTTATTATCCTCTTCCATATCTTTGGTATATGCATTGAGCCATTTCTGTTGCATGTATTCTGTTGGGTGTAGATTCTCTCAATGAACCAGGATTCAGTAATCAATCTCTCGCTCTCCACCCACACAGATTACTTAATAGAATCTTAACCCTCCCCCATCCTATTGTGTGGTTGTGTGTAATTGCATGTAGTGAAATGTAGTCGACGGGAAAATCTCAAATTAAATTAAATTAACATGACCCGTTGCACAAGAGGTGACTCTTGTGGCCCAAGTGGTCTAGTGGATAAAGCATTGGCGCTTGAAGCTATGGGTACTGGGTTCGAGCCTGGGTGGGAACATCATTACTCACTGATAAATGCAGGTACATCCACCCGAAGAGCCCCAAATAGGACGAAATGCGCTTTATCCTTGATTCCACTGCTAGTCACCATCCACCAATTAAATATCAACCATTCTTACTTTAGCCAAATTCTTGTGTTCCGCCAATCTGATTATCCCCGATCTACTAGTTTGACCTATATAGTTGACCTCATAGTCATTTCAGTGTATTTTGTAAATTATATTATTTTGTTTAATTGGGTCCACCGGGTCTTATAAACTACAGAGCTTGTCAATCCAAAAACATCGCAACTTTCTAACAAGTTACTTATTATGACTATGAAAACACTCGTCTTATTTCCCATCTGATTGTAATTGATCAATAACACTCATATTATTATTTCAAAATGCACATTATCCTATATTGATTTTTGTTCCAATATCTAATTGGTTCCACACATGTATATAAATTAGGGAAAAAAGTTTTATGAGTAACTTGATATGATTATGAGCGGTAATAAATTGTGCTCGAAACGCGGTATTCAGTAAATATTACTGTATAACAACACTGTGTGACACTTTATCAAAATAAAATCTTATCCGTAATGGAGTTATACTCTACCACAGTGCCTAAGGTTTATACTTATATCGACATCATCATACAGTTGGTATAATCTTGATAGAAAAGGAATATATTTCCCCTTACAGTTTGTCGTCTAATTGTGTAATTATGTCATAATGGCAATTTTTAAATCAACAAATATTATCAGATTTCTTACAGTAATCCACATTGAAAATAAATGTCGATTTATGTTTTAAGCTGGGTGCATAGTGAACGCATTTACAAACTGGTCAAATCATTTAAGAAAATTTATATTTCCAGTAGATATTACTAAAATATAAACTATTACTTCTTTTCCTACACCGCATTCCTAAATATCACAGAAAATCTCAACTGAAGCCGGTATGCTGTTTATATGAAAGTGTCAAGTTAAGCTTCAGATAGAAAAGCAAGTCAACACTGACAACTATTCTATTCATTCTTTAAATAATGAACAATAACACATTTCGTATTGACCTTTGCTTTGTACAAATACATATGTAAAGTTACTGATTGCAAGACAATCATACCCAGTGGTAATTACAGGTGACAAATGTCTATCTGGAAACATTTATTTCTCGTTACGAATTGAAAACAAGCAATAAAGGTTAATAAAGCAGGATTTAATGATGGACTTATCAAATTTCGGTGGAACTCGTCAGCTGAATACTCTACATACATGGATGTATATACTTTTGAAATTACATTGGGAGATATAAGACTGATGAAGAGTAAACAAACTATATTGAATTAGACATGTGGATAGACGACAGGTGAGAATGTTTTCCAGGTCATGCTCAAATAGATAAGGGGAGAGAGAGTATGGAAGATCAAAATTAAGGTAAATTGCATTACGCTTCAATTCCATCACTTAGATAAACAATTAGTCATTAGAGAATATAACAAGAATTGCAAACAGACTAATATCAATAGCAATAGTTATAGTAATAACAATAATAATAATAATAGTGCTGAGGTGAGTTAAGATAATGCTATTTATAAAGGATAGTCTTAAATGAATCAAGAATAATAATAATAATGAGGTAGAATAATAAGTGAAATGTATTACCATGGTAGATTCAGAGTTACGACCATCTCCTTTTGCACGCAGAGACCTGGTTTATAAACTCGAATTGCACAAGCCTCTGCAATTACAAGCGTCTTCCTGTTTCGTTGTCTGCTGACAACAGTGAATGACTTGACCGCGTCGATATCATGTCCGTAATCTACAAGATGTTTTGTTATTGAGGATTTTGGCACTTTGCACTTAGCTGTTTTCAACCATTTTGGCAAATGCTGCATCATGCGAGTAGACAATCGCCTTTCTGTGCGACCTATGTATTTGCTTCCACAAACACACTCGAATTGATATACGCAGTTTGAAGTATCGAGGATAGACGACTGGTCTCTCCCAAATTGTTGAAGCACTCGCTAAGCGGTGTTAAGGATAACAAGTTTTGCAGCATAATAAGTTCCCTTGATGGCTTTATCGAGTCTTCGTTTGACTACTTCCTACAAATAATCTCCTTTGAATGGCAAACCGATGTAGACAGATTTCTTCGGAAGTGTTTGGATTGTTATACATATATATATATATACAGTATTCAGCTGACGAGCTCCACCGAAATTTGATGAATCCGTTAAATCCAGCTTTATTGACCTTTATTGCTTATTTTAAAATGTTTATTCAATTCATCACAATGGACTGAATGCATTCATAATTTTTCTATGTCTTCAAAATCGTTGTGGTCAAACGGATTCAGCTGCTAACCTAATCTGATGTCTTTTAAGAGTGTTGCCTAAAGTTTCAATTGGTTCACCAAGCAACCACAGCATGGTTTCGCATAATAGTTCCAGTGTAAGCCATGTATCACCGGTTACCTCTAGAAGTGTTCTCATCACATGTTCTTCAAATCATCCTGAAACGTTTACTGTAACAGTAGCTGCTAAACCATCGAAGTTCGTCACTGATTCCCCTCATTGTAACTTTCTTTCTATGACGATAAATGGTGACAAAACTAATAGCCAACTTTCATACATTTTAAAAGAACACAAGTCTCAGTCTGCTAGGTTTAATAATCACTTGGGAAAACTGCAAATGTAGATGACGTAAAAATAAAAAAGGCGGCATCATACTGATTTACGTGATGTAATGTGGACATTCAAGTGAAGATAACTTCACAAAAGTATCCTTACTGACAAAGTTACGATCCGAGATATTGAGGCAAGACTAATACTACTAAGCATTTTGGTCACTCAGATCTATACAACATATGGAAATATGTGTTTATTTAGTATAACTGTAGTGAAGCAACCTTGAAAATAAAAAAGAAAACATTAAAGGCTTGTAGAGGAATTTGTGCTAGTCAAATCTGGCTCCACTTTGATATAGTTGTCAAGCATTAGTTTGTATGGATTCTATTTGTTTCGGCCTAGACCACAGATTGATATCAGTTACAGAAACACTGAGAACAGGGAGTGCTGGACAACTGTTTCATCCTAGTTTGTGAATCATCAGCAGCACACACCCACCATCAGGGTTCGAACCCAGGACCTTCCGGTTATAAGTCAAGCTCGTATACCATTCAGACACTGGGACCTAACTCAATGGTCAGTCCATGAATTCTAACTTCTACCAATTCGTGATTTTATCACCACCAACAACTAATGTCATCGGTGGAAAATCCATCCTCACTTCTAACTCGACAACAGACATTCTGTTAGGTGGTTAATAAAACACGGCTTCACAGATCAATACTATGGTGATACAGAATTCAACTTAAGTTTTGAATGAAAGTCGGTAAGAGTTATGTCTCCGTGTTTGAAAAAGCATAAAATAAAAAAAACGTACTAGAAGGAGTTCACTTAACTGTGAAATAAAAAGGTGAACCAGAACATTTATAAATTTCAGGTTTTCAACATAGTGAAAATAGGATAGAGAATTAATGGTACTTTTATAATTGTCTAGACTTTATTTCATCCCGTCTTATCTCAATGAAATCAGAGATGCAGTTAAGTTTTTTTAAGAAGCAAAGCTACACGTATGACTAACATATCCGGACTACTTCACTAAGTAAATTAAACATTGAAAAGTAGCACAACAGCTACATAAATACTTTTTTGAAATCCAATGAAAAAACAAAGACAAACAGTGTTTATGAGAAAACTGTAATACCAATAAAGGATTCTCAATACTTTCATGTAAAGTGGGATTATCATGAGTCTTATTTTATAAGACTCTTCAAAAGACGGACGAAAGGGAGAACGGTATTTCAACCCTTCACATCCATACTCTTGCAAGATTTGTTGGCTTAGGAGTTCTGTTTATTCAGTCACATATATGTTCTCAATTATTATGTGAGGTCAGTTGCATTGATCGTAGCAGTATTTTTAAGTCTAAGTGTTGGTAGACCACTGGCAAAAGCATAAACAGACAAGGAACACTGTTAAAATCCAGTGCATTCAACTGAAGTGATTCCTTGATCAGTGAGTGGATCGTTATATCGACATTTGTTAGTGTAACTGATTTCTTTGTGACGACACATAAAATGTGTGAAAAATCCGGAGAGTAATATGGACACATTATTACTCTTATGTGTACTACATTTGACTCAAAATGATATTAAACGGAGAACAGTGATTATGTCATATACCAGGATTAATAGCTGAAGGCATCATGCAAAGATTAGAATTCATAGCTCTACCTACAATTAAACCGTATATCCGGGTACGTTACGCTGATGACACATTTGTAATAATTAAGAGAAATGATTTAGAATATACCCACAAATTAATAAACAACATATTTGAAGACACCAGAATTCACAAGAGAAGAAGAATTAGATAACAAAATCCCATCTTTAGATGTCTTAATCAGGAGAACCAACACAGGAAATTTAGAAACACAAGTATGTATAGAAAATCAACACACACAGATCCAATACTCAACTATACTAGCAATAACCCAATTACTCACTCACTCACTCACAAAAGAAACTGTGTGCAGACATTGTTTAACAGAATTCAAACACATTGTAGCACCTACTCCAGAGTTGAAAAGAATGGAAGAAAAATACCTACAAACGGTCTTCAAAAAGAATGGTTATCCACAAAATTTCATCACAAAGTGTTTAAAATCGAATCACAACACCAACAAGGAACCATCATCAAAGACCACAAGAAAACTCATCCTACTACCATACATGAAAAATATCTCTGAAATAACGGGCAGAATAATGAAACCGTTTGAGATAGATATAGCACACGCAAGCCAGTCGAATCGCTTAATTCAATCTTATGCAAACCGAAAGATCCAACAGAAAAAGGAGAGAAAATTAACACCATTTACAAAATAAATTCCGTGTATGAACCATAACAGGCATTACATCGGTCAGAGTGGACGTCCCCTTCGAATCAGAAACCAGGAACACAAATCAGCTGTGAAAAGACACTATATATATATATTCTTTCATATCAATGCATCTAGACAATTATGGACATCAGTTTGATTGGGATAATATGGAAATCTTAGACAGAGGAAAGACCGAAAGTGCAGTCAGGAAATTCCTAGAAGCCTGGTACTCAAACGAATATGCAATTAACAAACACGTTAATATAGACCAAGTATACCAACTAATAAAAGTGAATCATGTGACCAGAAAGTTTAAAATCGCAGTCAATAGAAAATGATCAATGCATGTGTAAAGATGGTTACTGGGAGATGCAATTCTATCACTCATGAAAAATTTAAATCATTTCACTTTATGCTGAAAATGGCGCTGAAAGAGGATGTTGCCCAGAAGGGGTCGACGGAAGCTCCGCAACTAAACCAACCAGCTCAGAGAACACCATTAATTACAAATAGAGAATAGTTTATCCCTGTATTGAGGAAAATCGAAGCAATCTGAAAATAAATTGCATTGACTAATCCATAAAAAATAACCAGTGTTATGTGTCTAATCATAAGATAAGCTTACTGACCTCAGTCAGTCAGTTTGCAGTATGTTCACCAATTGTGGAAACTCTCTATAGTTAGATGGCTGGAGGTAATCGGCAAGAAATTGTGAACCTGTGTTTTTTTTTACTTTTTACCACTAATGACTAAGGTATATCTAAAACTCTAATAAAACGGATGTCTTTTTTGTGAAATTCGCATCCATTTTACCGTGTTCTGCCAGGACTCTCCAGCCATATAATGAATTATTCCCACAAAGTATTGTCCAAATCCCCATCTTTTACTAATCAAATGATTGTTTAATTTGCTTTAACATCTGTGTGTAAAACAATTTGACCAATAATCAGTCTGGTAAATGAGTAGAGCCACTAAAACTCCAGTAGAAAAATAAGCAGATTCACATTTTTTCCATGAAAATAAGTAGGATTTGATAGTGTGAAATATTCTCCTATTATGAATTAAAAGTCAATCTGAATGAAGAATATTCTTTTCAATAATTTCTCCTTTTACAATTATAAAATATAATATTTGTGGTCGTTACAATAAAGGCCAGTTACCTGGCGGGTACATTTTTTAACGTAGAATAATAGATTGGTTATAGGGTGTCAAAATAAATAGTCGTATTTGTGTGACAAACGTGCTAGTTGGCTGAAATCGATAAGAAAATATTGTAAAATGGGAGACAATGGTGGTGATTAGTCATAAGAGATTTATATAATGTGGGTTAGAAAAAGTGACTAGTCAGATCAAGGTTGGCCACGGTAGGAACAGCGTATGGAAGTTTTCTTTTTGGATACAAAGTTCCGGTTTAGTCGATCTTATTGCAACAGCTTCAGCTATGTGTAGAAGACGTAAGCAAAATGTACGTGATAACGACTTCGGAATTCAGTATATAACCGTGAAAGCTGTGTCGACAGCGATGAGATGTCCAGTATCGACCAAGTCTAACGGGATCGAGCTTTTTATGCACTTAATTTCCCCTCTGCTGAACCAAGCTGGTAAGTGTTCTCGAACCCATAGACGAACCTGCCTAATCGTGCCTAATCTCATAGATGTCGACACAGCTTTCAGGGTTATACACCGAATTCCGAAGTCGTTATTACGTACAGTTCGCTTACGTCTTCTACACATAGCTGAAGCTGTTGCAATAAAATCGACTAAACCGGAACTTTGTATCTAAAAAGAACACGTCCAAACGCTGTTCCTACCGTGGCCAACCTTGATCTGACTAGTCACTTTTTCTAACCCACATTATATAAATCTCTTATGACTAATCACCACCATTATCTCCCATTTTACAATATTTTCTAATCGATTTCAGCCAACTAGCACGTTTGTCACACAAATACGACTATTTATTTTGACACCCCATAACCAATCTGTTATTCTACGTTAAAAAATGTACCCGCCAGGTAACTGGCCTTTATTGTAACGACCACAAATATTATATTTTATAATTTTAAAAACCTGAGGGGAGAAATTATTGAAAAGAATATGCTTCGTTCAGATTGACTTTGAAAATAAATACGTCAAAATTTATTCTAAAAAAAGGCGTGTCCAAAACTCTGTTAGAAAGGCAAAACAAATAGTATTCAGAAGTCACTTTTATAAATGCAACAGTTATCTGACATTTAAGCTTATTGTTTTCTTGAACTGTAAAGTGAAATACTGAAGACCTCTAATTCATCTTTCTTCCTGCTTAACTTTTCTTAATTGTTATGGACAAACATTTTTCCCCAGTAATGAACAATATTTTAAATTCTCTATGGGAATAGAGTTTTGTATGTTTTTAGGATCAATAATAGTTTGGAAAAAACGTAGGGGAAAGGATTCTGAAAGTGAGAAATATTACTTTTACTAATTTCATATTTTCTGGTCTAGTTAACACTGCTTACAGTTTTTTTTTTCTAAACATTGAAAAATCATGATAACGAGTATCCAAAATGTGCCGTTTTTTAATTCAGTGTATACATACAAAGATGTGGTGAAATTTTGCATATCCTGACGGCTCGTGATCATGCACCATATTTCGAATAACCCATTTTTTTTTAAAATCTTCAAGTTCACAACTCTGAACATACTCGAATATGTGTCCTGTAATGGCCTGTTTCTAAAGATAACACTGATTGGGAAGTATTTCACTTTTGTTACGACACAACTACAACTAATGAAGATTCCGAATTGTCTAAATAGCTTAAAAATCCTTATAAAGTCATGTAAAAGAAGAGGAGTTAAACTAGTCAAAAGTAGATGAGTATTCTGACCATGCCAGCTCCAAATGCATTTACCAATTCACATACACTTCCAACAGTAAGTTCATAGGAAGGACTGAGAGGAGAGCGTCCACTAGATTCTCTATGCATATCCCTAAAAGTCTCCGTTTGAAAGGCAGAAAAGCATTCTCAAGTGCAAATGTCAGACACCTGATTTACTCGGGACATACAGTGGAAACTGATCAGGCTTTTAAATAATCAGTTCACAAAGAAAACCGTACTTACTTTGGGTCGCAGAAACCATTTACATCAAAAGACTTAGACCCAAACTATGTATACACAAATGTAGAGTGGTCAGTCTCTCACTACCCTACCAGTTAACTGTAATTCGTTTCTCCGTGTACTTTTGTGTTTTGTTATGTTCTGTACTGTTGCATAACACTCCACTCAATTTTGATTTTGATTTTCACTCACTCATTTGAACTCACTAGTAAGTTTCCAAATGTACTAAATCAAATTGTTTTGCCTATCCGATAATTTTACTTCACTATTCACCCCACCCACCTGAACTCTCCAACATGAAAGTACAAATCCACTCTGTTGTTCGCAATAGTATAAACGGGATCAATAGAGTTAGTTACAACATCCAAGACACGGTATCATGATATTATATTATTATTATTTCCTTTAATTCCTAGAGGAACATAGGGCTTCAGCTAGACGTCTCCATTACTTTCAGTTCTCTGCTAGAGTTTTCATCTGGCTCCAAGTCTGACCGCATACTTTCATCTCGTCTTTACATGACCTCCTCCAAGTCACTTTTGAACGACCAAGTCGCTGATTCACGTTCACGTTCCACTCGAGGCCTTGTCTAGTGATGTCATTTGATGGTTTGTTTTCTCAAAGTATGGCCAACCCATCTCCATTTCTTCCTTCATATTTGTTTCACAATCAGTTCCTGGTTGGTTCGCTCATTGCCAGGGATCCCTGTTGCTTATCATTTCTGGCCATCTGATCATGAGTATTGAACGAAGATAGCTGTTAATGAACGTCTGCAGTTTGTTTGATGTGCTCTCTATTAGAAGTCAAGTCTCTGATCCATATAGTAGCACTGACTTCACACTGGGGTTGAAAATCCGGATCTTATTTTTCATGCTGAATGCTGACTTGAGATTAAGGAAAGCTTGTCCAATCCTCACTTTGATATCCTAGTCAGTTCCGCCTGTGGTTGAAACGATACTTCCCAGGTAGGAGGGTAGATAAAGGAGGTTGTTTCTTTCAGGTTCCTCCCCTTTGTGCTGATTGTTATCTGTTGTTGTTGCTGTTTGTGTTGGCCAGGAATCGTCATCACCTCTGTTTCCTCTATGTTCACTTGAAGTGCTATCTTCTCTGGATGCTTCTTCTGCCAACTTGTTGCTTTTCACTTGCACATCTTTAAGTTTGTGGGAAATCAGACATATATATCACATCGGCGAAGCCCAGATCCTCCAAGTGTTTTGTGTGAGTCCATTTTATGCCTGTTTCCTCGCTGTCACAATCAGGAAAATCATTGGCGATAGTAGACAGGCTTGCCTCACTCCCGTCCACATTTCAAATGATTCCGTAAGTTTCCCATTGTGGATTACTTGGCATGCAGCGTTGTCGTACAACTGTTGGATGAGATGTATAATTGTCGGTGGCACCCTTGTTGGTAGCGAAGTAGTTGCCAAATCACCTCTCGATCGACGCTGCGCTTTCGAAGGCCTGTTCAAAGTCGATGAAGTTGAGATAGAGCGATGACTGTCGTTCCAAGCTTTGTTCAATGATGATCCGTAGTGTGGTATCATCATAGCGGACATACTATTATTTTTCTTTCAACATCCTCCTTTCCTCCATGTATTCCTAGCAATTACTTTAAAAATTCCCACAGCATTAAAAAAAGCAACTCAATCAGCCATAAATCCAACTAATCAACTAGTTTTTGTGTTCACTTGTAGCGTCTGGAGGAATCTCAGCGGTCTCTGCTTTGATTTTTTATCATGAAACACCATCAGTTAGTACGACTGCTAATAAATAACAAGAACTCCTTATCTGTTTTTGTCTGTCATTTTTACTCGGCCTTCCGTATTTCTTCCTTTTTTGTCTGTCTGATTTCTATTCATGATGAAATCAAATCTAAAATAAGAATATTTCAGTTACAAAATAAAGCTCGTTTATATCGAATTTTCATTCTATGATTAAGAATTTTCGTGTCAGGCGTTTTGTTTCTGAAATGCTTAAAAATACGGTCTGAAGAAAACTAGTTTCATTAAACCACTTTATTTATTGTCTACCCTATGCTATAAAAACACACTTATAAAGAAAAACACAACTAGCAAACTTGTTGCTATCCCTATCTGATGTGAGCTAGCATAAATTCAACTGCCTATCAAAAGTGATAGCGTAACTGATCTCACTTTTGCCCGATGTAGAAACTCTATTTGACTTGAAGGTTAGCATTAAATTTTGACTGACTGTAGACTAATTCCATATTAGTTTGCTTAATAGATGTATCACACAGTGAAACAGTATTAGTATTTACTGGATGACGTTTCGAACAAAATTTATTGTTCATAATCATTCCATCAATTATCATCACACGACTCTGAAACTTGAGTTTTATAGTTTCCTTTGTCCTCTCCTATTTGCCGTTATTGGGGTGGTATAATTTTCCAGATATCTGGGATATGTGTTGAATCATTCCTATTACATGTATTTCCAGTTGATTCGATGAACAAATCTTCTGTTATCAATCTCTCCCTCCACCCTGCTGTTACATTAGATTTCAAAACTGTCATCCTATCCCATCCATCCTATTGTGTGGTTGTGTGTAACTGCATGTATGGAGTGTTATAGCTGAACTATTCTCTAGATTTCTTATCTTATTCAGGTCAACCTATCTAGATTTTGCTAGGTATTTATGTTCGGCTAGTCTGACTGACTGCCCCTGTTCTACTAGTTTGATCTGTGTATTTGACCTGACAATCATTGCAGACAGGGTATCGGACAAACTAAATTCTTTTGTTTTAAAGGCTACACAGGATTGATCCTTTAACCGACAAAGCTTGTTTCTAATTGAGTTTGTGGTTGGTTTGAATGCCAGTCAATTTTATTCCTGCCCTTTTAAGAATTCTGCGTAAGGTGGTTTCCGAGGTTCCTTCCTTGTACGGAATTACTACTGATGATTTAGATTCCTTATTGTTGGTATCGTCATTAATGCTATTATTATCACTATTATTATTATTGCCATTATTATTGTTATCATTATTATTGTCACTATCACTACTATCATTATTTATTTCACTACATATTTCCTGACTAATTTATCCGGGTAATTATTAAGTTTCAGAGGTTCTCTTATATGTGTCACCTCCTCTCTTAGATTTTCCTTGGAACTACTTAATTTTTGTGCTCTATCATATAAACATTTCACCAATCCTATTTTTACTGACATAGGATGGGATGATCGGAAATCCAAATATCTGTTTAAATGTGTGGGTTTCTTGTAAACACTAGTGTGTGTTTAACTCCTCATCTTCTTTCCTTTTAACGTTGCAATCTAACATTGGAAGTTCCCCTTCCTGACTTTCCAATTCATTGATGAATTAAATTGCCTCCACCTTTCACTGTGGACTAACTACTACCATAGTGAATTTCAAATGTAAATCAATGGTATAAAATGAATTTAAACTTTAAAGATAGTTTTATATTATGTGTAAATCACTTGTAGACTAATTTTTTAAAATTCATTTATATGTCCACCTCTTTCTTTATGCTTCAATGGATTTTCATAGTTTGCCATAGTTGCTTTCTGCGTTAAATTTGAATACATTTCTGGAGTTTATAAACAATAACTATCCCAATAATGTTTACCTATTGTCTGACTTTATTATACTTTTATCTATAGATATATTCTGTGGTAGAATTTAATTCTTCTCAATGTGTTTGCTTTCAGTTGAATCATGAGTGCGTCGGTGGCACAGTGGTTAGGATTCTCGACGGCCATGCACATGGCCCGGGGTTCGAGCCCACACCGGCGCACACCAGATATCTATGGTCGGCCTGCGAAATTTGGGCTACCGATATCCACGCTGAAAATCCCATACTTGTACCAAAAATACAGTGTGGAATCAAGCTGTTACCAAAAATAAAGAAAATAAAAATAAAAAAATTGTTGAATCATGTTACTTTACGGTGAACTACGAATATTTTTAATTCTCTTTTTAGCTGATGAATATTTCAATATAGAAAATATCCCCATTTAGACATTTAGAAAAGAGAAAGATTCAGCTTGGAAATATTTACTTTTCAATTAGATCCTCATCTCTGGCCCAACTCTAATATACACGAGTAGGATTTTTATTACAATACAGAACAATTCACCAATCAAGTGGCACTGATACGTTTGTTAACAATAATTAATCAGTGTCAAAATGTCAATAGGGTGATAAGTAACGAGGAAAAATTAATATATATATATATATATATATATATATATATATATATTAAAAGGTGGAAATGGTTAAAACAAAGGGATTGCATAATGCATAATTTTGGAAAAATGAAGAGCAATTAAGGAATAAGCGTGTGCACAGGATGATTACGTAACAGATTGTTAAAGAAAATAAAACAATTTGGACAATGACAATTTGTTACTAAACTTGAAGTGGTCATAAGAATAAAATAATTTTTACAAGGATAACACGTAATTAAAGATGAAGTAGTCAGAAAAATAAAATAATTTGGACAATTATAGTTTTTTAAAAAGAATAAATATTTTAGGGAGAGGGGGATGAATTAGTCCGGTCCATACAATCATGTAACGATGGCCAAGGTAAGGAAAGTGGCCGTACAAATTTCTTCTGGACACACAGGTTTGGCTTCTTCAGGTGGATTCCTATTGCTTCAGCCGTTGTCTGTAGAAGACGAACTCATAAAAAAAAAATTAAGATTAGTTGGAATGCGATAGATAATTTTAAATGCAGTATTAACGTCAACCTTATGCTCACTATCTACAAGGTGTGCTAAAATAGAGCTACGAATAGATCTTGTTTGTCCCTTGCTTAACTATGTTGGATGATGTTCGGAAATACGATGATGAACCTGCCTAATTGTAAGCCCAATGTAGCTGGCTCCGCAACTGCTGGAAAACTGGTAGATACACATAGAGGAGGCAAATTTAAGTAGTTTATCATTATTTCTCGAACGTAGAATAGAGGGGTGGTTGTGAAGAGACAACGTACCTCTGCTATTAATCCTGATATGGGCGATCCCATTGGTAATTTTATGAGTTTTATCCAAGTTGAAAATGGCGTTTTTATGTTTACGTCACTATAGAGTAATTGTTGCATAGTTTGGACTATTGTTGCTAGTTTTGGACTATTTTATTCATTATATATATTGTTTGATTTAAACGCAGAAGAAAACTTGGTACAATATGGCACCAAGACAGATGAGACACACAATAATAATAATAAAACAACATAGATTAAAAGTAAAATATATAACTAGAGAACGGATAAAGAACTTCATCTGAAAGGAAAACAGTCATGCTTAACAAGTTCAAACGGTATTCGTTAACTATCATCAGGAAGGGAAGAAAGAAGGAAATTACAACACGTTCGCCATTGATTACGATTCTTGGCCATATCCGATAATGTTTCGAGCTTTTTTTTTTTTTTATCTCGTGGACCCCAACCAGGGAGTCGTGACACACCAACCGATGCTAATCTAGCAAGAATATCCTTTATCCCACGACGCCACGTCATGGAATGACCACCTCTCTGCCTTTTCTCATCCCGTCCCAGGGCTGGCGAATAGAGACCTGTACGGAAGCATCTGGGATGACATTCGCAGCAAATGTCAAAGCCACCGGAGCCGGTGTTCCCAGATGACGACACTCAATGAATGGTGATCTCCACTGTGCTCAAACACACGCCACCGAACCTGAGAATTACTCACGCGATGATGATATCGATCGCAAGCAATCCTGCGGAGACAGCGATGATCGAACACGCAGAGCCGCCGTACATCCTCAGCTCAGGGAGGCCAGGTTTCACAGGCATAGAGTAAGACAGCCCGCACTGGAACATTGTATACCAGACCTTTGGCAGCCATGCTAACATCGCGACGGCGCCATAGGTGACTCAAGTTGATGTATGCCACCCTAGCCTTCATTATACTGTTGAAAATCTCATCCATCACCCCTCCGCTAGCACTCACACAACTAACCAGATACACAAACTTATCAACAACTTCAAGTGGTTCACCCCCAAGAATGAGTGCAGATACAGACTCCTGCCAATCTTGTAACAGTACTTTGCACTTAGACGGCGCAAAGCATATACCATACTTACAGACACTGATCACCAACTGATTAAGTGCGATTTGGGCAGCCTGCATGCTATCGCACAGTAAGCCGATATCGTCTGCATACCCGAGGTCAAAAAGTCTATCTCCAGGTAGCAGATCTACATCACCTTCACGCACATCCTTCAGAACTGACTCCAGAATGTCATCGATGGCAAAGTTAAAGAGAAATGGAGAGGTTGTGCAAACCTGTCTAATCCCACTGTTGGTTAGGAACAGTGATGATAATTGGTTGTATGCCCTCACTCTACCCGAGGTGTTTCTGTATAGGGCTTTCAAGATGTTAGCACATTTGTCAGGTGCATCTCTCTCTAACAGACAGTTCCAGAGCACAGTTCTATCGAACTAATCGAAGGCAGCCCTAATATCAAGAAACACAACGGTCGTTGGCCTGCGATACGTGTGGCGATGTTCCAGCAACTGAGGAAAGGTGAACACATGATCAATGCATCCACGACCTGAACGAAACCCAGCATGCTCTTCGCGAATCAATCCCTCACGTATTTCGGACAGCCTGAGAAGCAAGACAGCAACTGGTAGCAGACTGATACCCCTATGACTGTCACATGAATTACGTTGACCCTTTTTAAAGATGGGGACGATAATGACTTCGTTCCACATTGTTGGTGCACTCTCTGTCTCCCATACCTCCCTAAACAACCCAGTTAGAGCCATTGCGAGAGTCTCACCACCATTTTTAAAAAGAGCCGGGGGTAGATTGTCTGGGCCGGGTACCTTATGGAGTTTTAACATTTGAAGTTCCTTACGGACCTCCGCCTCGGTGGGTGGGTCGGTATTAACCGATAAAGGAGCACTGGGGCTAATGCCAGTCGACACTGAGGCTGGTGGCCAGCTAAACTGCTTCCCAAAGTGCTCTGCCCAGTGTCCCAGGCTGGTAATTGGCGTGTTATCTGCCTCACAGACTGTCTCCCTGACACCTTGTTTCTTGCTGCCGATGGGTCGGAAGAGGTGGAACAGCTTCCGACTGTTGCCAGATGCAGCAGCTGACTACATCTCACACGCACGTTATGACCATCAGGCTTCGCGGTCCTTACTTAAACACTGTCTAATCTTGCGCGTGAGCGCCTTTCGCTTATTGTTGTATTTGCTGCTAGCCGGAATGGACCGGCGTCCATCCAGGAGTTGCAAGGAAATCGCAGAAACCCAGTGGTTTTTAGCGGAGCATTCTTTCAAGCTGCAAGCGGCTACACTCGCCCTTTGCATGGCACCTTTCAGGTGAAGCCAA
Organism: Trichobilharzia regenti; assembly: GCA_944472135.2. Classification (NCBI taxonomy): domain Eukaryota; kingdom Metazoa; phylum Platyhelminthes; class Trematoda; order Strigeidida; family Schistosomatidae; genus Trichobilharzia; species Trichobilharzia regenti. The sequence continues at coordinate 2,939 of CALYDD020000082.1, read as the reverse complement.
TGTTCATCTAAACTATTTGAGGGGTTGCTGGCAATCATTGATTGTGATTCATTCTGGTATTTAAAAGAAGTAACAGGTGCTACTAGTTTGCTCAGATCAACGTTTAAACGACACCTTTTACGAACCCCACCAAATGGCAAGACGAGCTTGGCATACGCTAAAGCATGATCGGAGTCCAGGCATGTGCTCCAGAAGGAACGACAGTCTTCTGTGCATCCTCGCCACCAGAAACTGACAGCAATATGATCAATCTGAGTCCAAGCTTGATTCGCAGAGGGAGGACGCCAGGTAGCGCTACGGCGACGGCTGTGCCCGAAGTTGGTGCTGGCTAGAAATAGGTTGTGATCTGTGCAAAGCTGCAGTAGACGGTCCCCATTATCTTACCCGCGGTCATGTAAGCGTCACTGACCACCTAGACGATTCTCCTCTGCGCTTAGACGCCCGACCTGTGCATTCAAGTCCCTAGCCAGCACCACGATATCCCTCCGACCCGCCTGTTTCGAGATATAGCTCAGTTGATGGTAGAACTCACCCTTTATTTCATCCGGGCTGTAATCCGTCGGTGCATGAGCAGAGACAACAAATAGATACCGCCTATCTGGCATACTACTCCTTACTTTCGTATAACCTTTCAGCCTCACAGCACATAAATGACTGTTAATGGGAATCCAGTCGAGCAATGCAGCTTCGGCTCTAGCGCTCAGTGCGATACTGACACCAGCTACGCCGGGTGCCGACGCCACAGGGTCCCCGGACAAGCGCAGGTGGTACGTACTACTAGAACTTCCAGATGGGGAGGATAATTGAAGCACTTTACTGGGATCTTGAATGTGGGTCTCTGAAATGCACCAGACATCGATAGCGAGGCTTTCCAATGTTCTTACCAACCCTGCCTGTTGTCCGATTTGCATCAGTGTCCGAACATTGTAGGCGACCAGCTTGAACGCGGCACGCGTTTTCAGGATATCTGTGTTAGATGTCACATTGGGTACAACCATTTTGAGGATTACTCACTAACATCTCGAAACGACAAAGATAGGCTGGGAATCTAGACAAAGGCGAAAGGCTGTCGAAGGTTAAGTCAAGTTCAGCAAAGGTAAAATACAGGAAACTATGTATAAAAATAAAAGTAAGGTAGGAAGGACCTAAGTTACTTGAGGCAACAATATTACTTGAAATCATTTTTTTCGAACGCCCGGAGAGTTTCATTAATAGTTTGTTGTTTTACTTCATTTCTTGTGTGAGGGCTGAGATACTGCCCGGGCGCCCAGACACAAGCAGGTAGTTTTATTAAGGGACCACTCCCGAGCCTTTAACATGGAGTCTAATCCGCAAGGCAGCGGGGCAGCGTCAGGAGCTGCATTCCCATGGTTGACGGTGACCCATATGGGTTCATACGCCAACTGATCCTATTGGATTCTGGAGCCCATGTACCCCATGGTAACTGCTTTTAGTCTAACCGCTATGCGTCGGTGGCACAGCGGTTATAACTCTCGTCGATCATGCACATGGTTCGGGGTTCGATCCCCTGCCGACGCACACCTGATATCTACGGTCGGCCTGCAAAATTTGTGCTACCGATATCACATGCTGAAAATTCCATACCTGTACCAGAAATGTGGTGTGGAACCAAGCTGTAATCAAAAAAATATCCAAACAACCTTCCTGACATGGTAAGACATGCAGAGACATGAGTCCCAGCCAGGTTAGCTTGTCGGGACCCTGCGGTATTCAAGCCCAACCACCACGGTAAGGTAGCAGTTGCCGGCCGCGGCTAAATGTGCCTGTAATCCGATGATTTTTTTATCTCACTTAAAAAAGAAATCAGTTCCTGCTGTCTCATAAACTGTAAATAACAGTATCAGTATTTAGAGACAAACTACACGAATGACTGTGAAACAGTGATGTACACATAGTGCAATCTGGCTTCATTTCCATTATCATGATGATATAAAATACATCGAAAGTACTTGTCACACAACACTATAAAACGGAGACAAGAAGGCGTATAGCATTAAACAAAGTTAAAATAACAGATTTTATAACATTTGCACACTAAAAGCATATGCATATAGATTCGGAAAGACGACCAATTATCTGAAATATGAACTTAATGTAGGACTTTACACTGGATATATCTCATTGAATTGCCGTATCAAATATTGTGTGAAATGTATGAAAACACTATTAATCTCTAGCAGAATATTAAAGCGTCGATGGTACAGCGGTTAAGATGCTCGCTGACCATGCAGATGATCCGGGGTTTGATCCCTGGCCGACGCATTCCCAAACCTAACTAAGTCAGTAATAATCCTGGTAAAGAGGAAAGGTTAGGCATGAGGCTAGCAACCCCATTCTGTAAAAATAATCACCACTGCTACAGAAACTTCAAGCCACTAGCTTGAGGCCTTATGTTTCAATGGGAACGTAAAGGATATATATAGCAGAATATTATGCGTCCTTTGAGTACGCTGCTATTATAAGTGTTAAGGAACTCCTCAACTGGTCATCAAGTGGACCGCATTCAGGTATCTTAAATTTCAGCAGGGGTTCCGAGCATGTGGTTTTACTTCAGGATTTATTTTAAAATACTTAGTTTTACTATGTATTTTGATAAGAAGAGGTCTGTCAAGTGGAATGAATATAAGTCAACTAAATGATATACGTCGGTGCGTCGGTGGCACAGCGGTTAGGACGCTCGCCGACCATGCACATGGTCCGGGGTTCGATCCCCGGCCGACGCATTCCCTCACCTCATTGAGCCAGAAATAATGCTGGTAAAGAGGAAAGGTTGGGCATGAGGATAGCAACCCCATCCCGTAAAATAACCACCACTGCTACAGAAACTTCAAGCCACTGGCTTGAAGCCCTGTGTTCCACTGGGAATGTGAAGGAAAACATTATTATTATTAAATGATATATGAGTGCTTCCTATATGG
>CALYDD020000081.1:0-99983 GCA_944472135.2 Trichobilharzia regenti | reverse complement strand
TGTACAGTGACAGATTCTACAAACTACACAAGTCATTTTAAATTATCATCGACATAAATGTGTATTAATAATAATAATAGTAATACTCTACACTCTTAATTGATTTAACTATTTGGAATCTCTATGACTGGATTTGCTGTATAGTCAGTTACCGACATTGTTTTCAGTCTTGTACAACAAAAAAGTCTATTTTTGACCTTTGTGATTGGTATCATGCTGGTAAATGTCGACAATTAGTTGATAACCTAACAGTATATCTAAAGATAACTTCAGGTCTGTTGACCTGATTAATTTATAAACTTATCTAAGGTCATGTATGAGTTAAAGAGATTAATTATTGATTTAGCGAAGAAAAAGTATTTATTCTCCTGGTAGCTGCAAAATGCAAAACAATGAACGATACACTAAAAGAACCTAAGTGATATGATAAAAGTGTTCATTTGTGTAGACCGAAAAGTACTACGGTACATTATGAAAGATAGTAATAATAATAATAACAGGTTAGACCCCGGATTGCTATCAGTTAGAGGACCATTGAACACCGGCCGGGTTTGGGAATCATTGACAGTAAGTACCCACCACAAGGGTTCGAGTCCAGGACCTTCCAATTACAAGCCAAGTTCGTATACTACCCAGCCACTGAGACCCAACTCAATGATCAGTCCATGAATTCTGATTTCTATCAATTCATGATTTTACCGCGACTTAGACTGACCAATATCATCGGTGCAAACTCTCTCCTCTCTCCTGATGAATCCCAAACTAGGCTGGCGAAACTGCTGTCTAGTACTCTGTGGTTTTCAATGGTCCGTGGTCTAACCTGAAACAAATAATACAATCCCTATAAATTAATTCTTGAAAAACTAATAATAATGTTTTCCCACTGCAAAGTATTATTTAAAATGTTATCAGATAGAAAGATTTACTAGACAAGAACGAACAAAAAAATGACAGTTCAATAAAAAAACAAAACCATAAAAAGACGACAGTTTGTCATAATATTTTTGGAATAACGAATATTAAGACTTTCTCAAAATAACATTGTCAGAAAGGATGAAAGGGAAACAAAGGGAATCGGTATTGATTCTGTGAACAGCAATCATTGAAAAAAAAATGAAACTTAATATCTACGCAGCTGGAAAGTAACAGAAAGTGAGAAATTGTTTAAAAAAAATGAAATATTTGTATATTAAAAATTCATTTGACGGTATGTTAGAATCAGAGTACTCATAGTGAATGACTCGGCAGAAACATCCACGCTTCACGTCCCAATGAGGCTTATCGTAGGAAGTAGACAATCAAAATCCCCTGTTAAGCAGTTGACAGCACAATTTCAATAGGTCAGTGGGTTTTAATAACTTGAGTCTTGAGGAGACTTAAGGTTTTCCAATGGTTCTCTAACCAATGTCAGCTCATGATTAAATCCTGTAACCAATCAACCAAATCCCTACAAACCAACACTTGAATATCGATGAGATGCCCACTAGCGACTTGCCCTATTCAGGTAGGTAGTTACCTGGGGTTCTAGTGGTGAATCTTGACCAGTAGGGTGCAGCAGGTCGGGTGTGAGGACTCACCACTGATGACATTGGCTAGTGGTAGTGCTACGTCGCCAATCGGTAGAAGTTATAGTTTAAGGGCTGGCCACTGGATCGGGTCCCAGTGGCCCAATGGTCTACGAGCTCGGTGGCCTTGTAATCAGAACGTCGTGGGCTTGAACCCTCTATAGTGGGTGCGCACTGCTGAAGAGTCCCAAACTAGTCTGACGAAACAGCTGTCCAGTAACCGCAGGTTTTCAAGTGGTACTCCAACTCATGTCAGATAATGATGAAATCCTTTAACCAATCAACCAAATCCCTACAAACCAATACTTGAATGTCTAAATGAAGACTGTTACAATTATTTCTGGTTCACTTTTAGAAAATAACGTTTGCGTCGGGTACTTACTAATATTTACTATACAGAGGAACAGGGAAACGCGACTAGTTATCTGGTTTTTCGTGAGGAACATCCTGCTACGTTTTAATCCACCAACAGAAAGCAGCTTGAATATGTGTCTAATATAAGGTAGTGAATTTAAAAGTAATCAGTGCAGCTAGCATAACCAGTTCTATATGAAAACTAACATGTGCAGTAGCAACCAATACTACAAGAAATTGGCTTTAATTAGCCAAACAGTTATTACCTATCCGATAGCAGCAATAAACGAAGGGTAAAAAAAGAATTAAAAGACTCGAACAACTTCAGGGAATCGGTATCGTTAATTCTTTTGTTGCTACCTTATTAATACAAATTGCTTCTTGTTCATATTACTCTACTTGACTTCTTCACTCATTTTTAAGCCTGATCAGATATCTCATTTCCAACAGACCAGAAATGCGCTTTAACCAATCTGAATCTACCTATATAAAAAGATGGAAAATTTATAATACAGTGAAATATATGATGATGCGGAATTCTTCAATCGCTGATCTTTGATAATTCATGAAATTCACTTCATTCGTTTGGATATATATGAGCGTATATATATCGCATGGTAGTTTAATGCATCTTATCGTCACAAATATTCTACAGATTTATTCACAAATTGTTCTGATCTTCTCCCACTCCTAGAGTCGGAATTTAAACACCTACTGCTTATGTGTACCATGGATGTGCAATTCAAATTTGACAACACTCTTCACCGCCAAATAGATGGTGTATATTCACGTCCAACCTAGGAAGAACAAAGCTGAAGCATGCAATCGGCGAAACAACTTCCTACTGTGGATATGTGGATGACATATTTGTAGTGTGCAACAATGAAAGTCATACTTCACACTTACATAGAATATTCAATGACGCACAACCCAATTCGGAGTTAAAGATGGAAAATGAATGCAACGGAAAGTTCCGCTCCCTCGACATCGCCATGGAACGCCTAAAAGACCGTAGTCTACAGAAGTCAATTTATCGAAAGCCTACATGGAAAGGACAATACTTACATTTTAATAGCTTTGTTCCAAATAGCTTTAAACACGGACTAGTCAAGACTCTGCACTAAAGAGCGAGGAGAATATGCTCTATAGAGAAACTAGAGGAGGAATTTGAGTTTCCTGGAAAGATATTGCAGAGCCATGGGTACCCTCAAAGGTTCGCCAACAAGTATGGAAGATCTGATCTGAAGTCACAAGTGTAAAACAAATCACAGTGGACAAAAAAAGACAATCTACATTCAGCTTGATTATAAAGGTGAAAACATTGCAGCGATGATCAACAGAAGGCTGAGTACATCACTAGCCAGAGCCTGTCGTGCAGCTGGCTAAGCTCGTCCCCGTCTATCGAACAACTTGCTCTTCGGTCCAATCAAAAATCGATAGATATCCTTCTCATGTTAACAACTCCAACTGTACATACACATTTACGTGGATCAGCGGGAGCAGTTACATTGGAAGGACAGAAACGAGGACATATCTACGATTTCCTGAACATGCACCGAAACGCTTATGTCTAAAGGGAACAAATGTTTTAAACAGCTCCATCCATCGCCAGGCATCTCCTCGACACAGGTCATGAGGTGGACGTCGCAAAATCGTTCGAAATTATCAATAGGCAAAAGAACTCAATTCTCCTCAAGTCTGCTGAAGCCATTTCCATCAAGCGCCTGAAACCTGATTTATGTGTCCGGAAAGTAGGCGTTATCAGTCTTTCTTTGCTCTGCCTGGTAACTCGATATTTTTCATCTCTCTTTCATCTGAATGTGAAATGCTGAACAGTTTCCATTGTGTATGATTATTATTATTGTTGTTTGGAATAGTGTTTTATATTACATATATATATATATATATATATATATATATATATATATATATAATTCCTGTTTGTATATATTGATCGACTGATTGATTTTTGTGTAAGATGAACTCTGTGGAAGTATGTTAAAATTGTTTTTGTAGATATATTTATCAAGGTCTTTGGACTGTAAGCAGCTGACGAGAAGGCAACGAAATAAAAGATGGCACCACTTTGTTCTGCATAAATCAATGTAATTCTTGCTTTGTTCAAATTCATTAGGGGTATAAATGTCCGAAATAAAAATGGTACTGACCAACATCCCGTGGTCAATAGTGACCCCTAGGTACACAGTGTCAGTGACAGACGTCAATCTGAGTGCTTCTAAAATCCAGAGAATTTTGAACAGTGGTTTCACCCTAGTTTAAGACTCTTCAACGGTTGAAGTATAATTCCTGCTTTAGTGATGGAATAAAGCATTACAGAAGATATATACCAACTTTCAGGAGTTTGTGTTACATTTTAACTGTTTTCTCACATCACACCCAACAGAAATGAATATTCCCCTATGAACAGTATCACTTTAGAAGGTTTATTTCAAACAGGGAACAGTAGTAAGATTTTGGCGTAAACAGCACGGATAAAGTTTGCTCTTGTTGAATAAACAGAAGCGTAAAATTACCAATGAAGAGATTAGCAAAATGTCAACAGGGTATGAAGTAGACGCACACACACACACGTATCAGTTTTCTTTGTCTTCCATATATTTTTTTCCTTCATTCTGTTTCTCATTATTTGGGTTTGTTTTTTCATATGAAAGCAACTTGAAAAATGAATTTGTATGCTTATATTTCTACTTCTAAATCTGCAGAGTAAACAAAAAAATTAAAAGACGTGAAATCATTTTTAAAATAAAAAGAGTTTGTCTTGCTTATTGATTTACGATACATTAGGTTCCATCCACATCTCTTCTCTTTAGATAACTTCAGTTAAGGTAAGATTGATTGAAGAAACAAAAGATATATTCGGTGAAATATTATTCAAGTCAGTTAAATGGTTAGGAACACTTTTTTCAGGTAGCTGTGCAGGTAGCTGATTGGCATTAATATTATAACCTCATGTGAGGTGGTTTGGACAATGTTTTAATTTTCAAGTATTGGATTTTCTTTCACTGGTTGGAGGATTTCAGCATGAACTAGCATTGGTTAGAGAACCATCGTAAAAGCTGCAAGAAATACTAGACACCTGTTTCCTCCGACTATTCATACGTACGCACCCACCACAGAGGGTTCGAACACAGGAACTTCCGGTTACAAGGCCACCGAGCTCGTAGACCAGTGGGCCACTGAGACCCGATCCAATGGTCTTGAATTCTGACTTCTGTGAATTCACAACAAAGCGTGACCATTTCGCAATGTCTTCTTCGAGGAGTTACTGCCTCATCTTTAACCTGTTGTATCCTACTGGTCACGGCTTCCCACTAGAACCCCAGGTCACACTACCTGAATAGGGCCTGTGGCTCATTGGTGTACGAGCTAGCTCACCCTGTAATCAGAAGGTCCTGGGTTTGAACCCCGATGGGTGCGTACTGGTAAAGATTCCAAAACCGTCCAGTACTCCTAGGTTTTTCAGTTGTTCTCTAACTGATGTCAGCTCATGATGAAATGCTGCATATAATCCTTTTTTTATGAGTTTAACCAAACCAGTGAATAACAAAACAAATGATTTCGAAAGTCTAACGTAAGGTATATTCAAGAGAAAAATACATGGATATTTTTGTTACAAGTTAAAGCTCATCATCTCAGAATAACATTATAAAATCCAATACTAATTCAAACTGATCTCGTTTATGAATGCTTATGGTGCTGCTAACGTGTTTCAGTAATCCTAGATATCTTACACAATGCATATCTACTAATCTTCACTTTCTTCAATGAAGTTGTATTCTCTTGAAAGCTGTTACAAATGTTTGTGACTAAGGGTATCATTTATAGTCGATAATTATACCATGTGAGATTAATAAGCGTTCTTAATCTTTTCTTAAATCTATCCAACAGGATTTTCATTAGTGTCAATGTAATCCTTACTGTACGAAGTTGGTTAAGCCTCACTTCTCCGGAAAATGTTATGCTTGAAGGTTATATAAAATTTCATCGAGAAATGAAAGAATAAAAAAAAAACTTTAGTTCATGGAATTTTGTAAGAATTTGGATTAATTTGAATGTAAATCTCTTCACAAATCAGCATCCAATTCAAGAATATTTAAAAGATAGAGAACAATGGACGACAGCTGTTTCCTCCTAGCTTGTGACTCACCATCGGTGCACATCCACAACTTAACCAGGAATTGAATCCTACATCACAAGATAAAGCTTATTGATCGAAATTCACGGGTCAGTGAATTCTAACTTAATCAATTCGTGATATAAAGTAGTATCCTCAACCAATCCCTTCGATAAGCGTCCACGTCATACTGACAGTGTTGAACCCCACTGGTCATGACTTCTCAGTACATCTTCAGGACATCTATCCAGTAGGCATGAATAAGATGGAAATTGATATTTAGGTTATTGAATTTTCAGGGTTTCTGTTTACTTTTAATGTAGATTTCCTTATTGGATTCCACTCCCAGCGGCTAATGGTTAAAGACCTTGTTCGCATAACCTGAAGATACCGTGTTCGATCTCCAATGGGATTAAAGGGTGTACACTGTTGAAGAGCCCCAAACTAAGACGAAACGACCATCAAGTATTTCCTGGTTTCCGATAATCTCTAAATGATATTGATCCGAGACAAAGTCTACATTCAGGTAAATTTTTTACCCCAAAAATGACGTAGTAAAGATAACATAAAAGGGGGCCACATGACTCAATTGGTAAAAATGATTTAATCTTCTATATGGAGCCTACTTTTAGGATTCACTTCTTCTGTGTAAAACACTAACTTACTTTTCAAAATAACTAATCCGTATTGTGTGTGTGTACTTTAAAGTCTCGTCATTTTTTTTGCATTAACCAAAAACCCAACTACAGAAATTGAATACATCACTCATTCTGTCTGTCATCATTGCGTGAAACAATCCTTTTATACTACTCTTACTGATTGATCATCTTAAAAAACATTTTGATTGATTTTAGTTAGTTCAGTGGATTTCATGTCAATATCTATGTGCATACTTGTCCATCAGTTGGAGCAAAGCAGATATAAATCTTTTTCTTCACGTGTAAACTGTTCTTGTATAAAATAAAAACATGCAGTCAGTTAGTACAATGTAAATATTTAAACAAGGCAACCATGAAGAAAAATTAATTCCATGTATAGATGCTTAATAAATAACAAGTTCTAGGGTTAATATTCACTTTTATACAACAAATGTCGACTGACTAGATCGTGTAAACGAAAGGTAATCAGTTATATTTTCCTCTGTGTTACTGACTGGAACTTACTGTTTACCTTGACTGATAGAATTCGGTTTCTGCAGCGAGAATGGGACTAGACACATTATACTAGTCACTGAATAGTGTCCAATCAAAAATATCCAATACAATGCTGCAGGAAGTCAAACACGAGCCCGAATAGCTCAGTGGTAACGTCTCTGACTGCAGCCTCACTGGGTGACGCGTGTTCGAATCTCAGAAAGGATATGAGTTGTTCCTTCAAAGTTGCAGATACACCTTGCTGACTTGTAAGTTTCAACTAGCACGAAACCTGTCTGTCTGTCTGTCTGTTTTCGACATAGAACTTTGCACAAATGTGCGGAAGTTCAAGTCGCCACATTCCGTGTAGCACGCGAAGCAAGAGAAGAAAGTACAAGAAAAGCATAATAGAAACAGTGAGCAGAGGTGTGAGACAAAGGAGTAATAAAGAAATACAAAACAATTTCATTGAAGATCATAAGTCACAGGGAGTGGATGCATCTGCGCCACTGAGAACGATTTTGAGCCATGTCACCAATTGTTTCCAACCATAGATTTTTGCCATCCCGAGGACCCCAGCCTGGAAGTCTACACCTTCCTACGTGGCTAAGACCAACTGTTGTGGATTTCATTGACTGATGCCAAGTTTTTGTTTGACCGCCGCTAGCTTTTTTCCAGCCTGACCCTATATCCGCTAACATAGCTCGTCGAGGGAGGCGATGACTTGGCATACGTAACACATGTCCTAACCATCTCAGTCTTTGTAATTTCACGACTTCGTCGATTGATTTCCCCTGTTTACCTAGAACTCAACGCCTAAGTTCAATGTTGCTCACCTTATTATGCCACTTTACACGGGAAACCTAGATCAGGCAAGGCTTCCTGTGACTGATTGCCCCCAACCAACAATTCACAGTGCACCGTAATGGTGAGCCACCTAGAATGGTCGCCACATTTCAAGCATGACTGATAGAATTCAGTCCACAGCGAAGATAAGACTTGACCCATTGCACTAGCTACTGACTAGTGTGCAATCAAAAATGCACAACAGTAAACACAATGATTAAAACATCATCATTTCAAATAGACGATAATAAGTGAAAGTTCTTAGGTCGGTAACTTCTGCTTATCATAGAAAATACACTATTCAAATGTCATGCAAAGTAATGATTTCACTAGTACAGTGTATTCACAAGTTATCATGACTGTCTGAAATTTTAGAATGTTTAGCTGTATATACAAAAAATTTTTTAAAGGTGACTTTTTGACTAAATCCACTTAATGATCAACTTATTGGTGGTCTGCTTAAAACTTGGTCTACCAGGAAATTCCATCTCTCTATTGCATATATATTTTTTTCTCCTTCGGTTTGTTTTAATCGATTCAGAAATGACCTCTAATGGTGTTATCTACTCTTGTGTGTATTTAAAGTGTTCACAAGATCCTGATCTACATCTTCGAATACATGAGATAGCTGTTCTTCCATTATGTGTGTCTTTGGGTCTCAAAACGTACTTCTGAACATCTTACAGTCGGCATTCGACTAGGTATCGTGGATTTCTTGAAGGAGACAAAGCGGATATATCGTGATGAAATAGTTTGTGCTTCAGCTCAGAGACCACTATGTATCACAGGAAGGATATACTGTCAATTAATATTTTACTTGAAGATGTTGTACGAAGGGAAAATATCCTGCCATTAACTCCTCTGAAAATTATATACATTTTATAAATACTGTCCAGAATAAAGATATTATTATTATTATTGCGTATGCCAGTAATTTAGTTGTGAGTCAGAGGCACTATTAAATAATATTTATTTTGGTTAATCTTGTTTAAAAGATAAAGTACATATATATGTAAAAATGATAAAATGACAGTATTTACTGGGAGCATCGTATAAAAGTGCACTCTAGCAATCATCAAGTGACTGCATTGCACCAGCTTTGAGATTATTATTATTGATCCCTTGGGTTTCTACTGGAACATACGACTTCAGCTGCACGTATCCACTTGCTTCTGTCTTCTCCTGTACTTTTCATCTGCATCCATCTTAGTCCATACGCCTTCAACTAATCCTCCTCACAAGATCTCCTCCATGTCACTCCTGCACTGACGTCCCACTCGCCACTTCCATTTCGGCCTGGTTCCACTCGAGCGATGGCCACGCGTGCGCAATGTCACCCAGCGGCCTCTTCAGCCAGTGTCCAATCCATCTCCACTTTCTCCTGCATATTTGTTGGTTGGCGATTGCTTCTTGTTTTGTTTGTTCCCAGTCATAGTTTCTTGTTGGTGATTCTTTCCGGCCCGGATCGGCCCGGCCATCTGATCTTCAGTATAGATCCAGCGAAGACAGTTATTGGTTGGGTTGATAAAGGTGTGTAACAGGCTGTTGGTGGAAATATTCTTTGTGACCCGCCCGCCAAGTTTCTGATCCGATCCGTATAGAAGAACTGATTGACTTGATGTTGTTTGTATTGAAAATCCGACTGAATTTTGTTGTTGATGGTGGCTGAGTGACGAAGATTTCCAGATTAGATTGGTTTCAGGTTGATGAATGTGTTTCTCGCCTCCCCGGTTCTCGCTCGATTTGACATCCTCGTCCGGTCCGACTTTCTGTAGTTGAGACAATGCTCCCTAGAACAGTGAGTGAATGAAGTAACCTCTTTCAAATCCCTCCAGTTGATGGTGATTGGCGCTGGATGTTGCTACTGCTGCTGTTGTTGTTGGTCGGTTGGTTGGTTATTTTCATAACCTCCACTTTGTCTATGTTCACCTGGAGTCCTGTCTTCTCCGGCTGCTTCTTCGACCAGTTTGTCGGTTTTCACTTGCTTGTAAGTCTTCGATTTGGTGTGAAATCAAGCATAAATCATCCATGCGCGAAATCCAGGTCTTCTAGGTTCTTCATGTCGGTCGGTCCAGGATATCCTTCCCTGTCTTCTCGTTTCCCACTCACTGTCTGACGCATAATCCAGTCAGTTTACCACAATTAGAAATATCATCGTGGGTGATAATAAGCACCCTTGTCTGACTCCTGTGACTTGTGACTCCAGACGCCTCACTGAGTTTTCTGTTGTGAATCACTTGACATGTGCCGTTGTCGTACATGTTCCTTGGTATCAAAAAATATTTGACCAGTTACTCTAAAGTACTGTGGACTGAATCTTTATTTTTTCAATTGATCTAGTCCATTACTGTCAATGTAGTTGAAGAATGAACGATCAATTCATGGTTGTTTGCTCAAACCCAACTCCTCCATATTTTTCGCGGGTCATCAATCCGGCAGTCATCGTCTCATCATTCGCTGTTCAGAGGAAGATTAAAAACTATCAGAAGTATTATCGTGATTTATTGTAATAACATTTATTTTTAGACCTTCTGTAATAACTATATTGTTGGTTACATGTTGGCGTAAGAATAAAGGATTCTTGAGTCGCCAATCAGTGTTCTGGTTTTCGCGTTGGTTAATACAAAGCGTTTCTGAAAGTGTTCGAGGGACACACCCAGATGAAAGTTAATGTATTTTTATCATTATTTTTTTTTCAAATTAACTGTGTGGATATATTTAGTTCTCAGCAATGATTCCCAGTATTTTTATGAAATTACTGGAAAAAGGTTTATAGCTAATTGTTATATCCTCTTGTGAAAAAGCATCTTGCACTCCCAGATGTTCTCATTTGACAATCTGAAGCATTTCAAATGTACAAGATTACATATTACTTTAACTAGTGCTCTCAGTTCTATATGGCCTCAATTATTTTACCTCTGAGTAGTCGAATATATTCACTCTTATCGCTTCAGGGACTCAATAATGGTCGTGTAAAGACCTCCTTAGATTTTTCATTATTTTTTATAATCCATGGCGAACAGAAACAGGGATTCTCAACTATCCCATTTATTCAAAACCTAATATTGTTATTTTTATAATTCCCTTGAGTTCTCAATGGAGCATACGGCTTCAACAGCGCATATCTATTTCATCCTATTCTCTCATCTCCTCACACGATCTCCTCCATGTCACCTTCTCACCCAAGTAGAAATCCTCGTTACCCGTTTGAGTACACACGCATCCACCCCCTCCCTGAGGGAGTGAATGACGCTCTATCACTCAACAGCCCCATCAGCGTGTCGTCAGTCTATCTACATTTTCTTCACAATATCTTTTCAGGAATTTGTTCTAGGCTGCTTCCTTCCCACAGTTCCTTGTTGCTAATGACCTTCTGGTCTGTCATCTAATCTTTGATATGAAGCTAGAGAAGGCAGCCGTTCAGAAAATTCTGAAGTGGCTTGTTTGAAATGCTTTTGGTGAGGCGCGCAACAAGTCTGTGAACAATACAGAAGTGTTTGTGACAAAGATGTTTCAATTCGAAATCCTGTTCCTTATAGTGAGTGCAGTATAATCTCACATTGATTTCAGAATTATGAATGTCTGTATTGCCTTTCAGATACGGCTGACTTTGATATCGTTATGCGTGCCGCCTGTAGTTGAAGCAACGCTGACTAGATAAGTGAAAAAAAGTGACAGTCGCTTGTGTTTCCTTTCAAAGGTACTGCTAAAACAAGTCACATAATAATATTAGATTACTAGAATGTGTAAACTATCACCACATTTCCTTAACGTCGGTTATTTTTTTTAACAACAGCTGGATAACTGGATAGTTAAAACTTTTTTTCTTTCATTCTTTTTCATCAAAGAAATTTGTTTAACCATTAGGTTACATTAAAGATGTTGCAAACTGACCATCACTAATTATGCTTGGATTGTCATTAACACAAGATTAGACAGCTCATTTGTGCTTTTAATATTTTTTTATTATTCCATTAGGTTCCAAGTGGAACATATGGCTTCAACAACATATCTACACTCTGTTCTATCATCTGCCGTCCTCTTCAGATGGGTCCACGATTGACTATTATCTCTCATTTCCTCATCCCAAACACACTATCGCATCCATGTCAACCTCACACTGACGGCTCACTCATCGCTTTCCAATGAGATTCCACTCGAGTAATTGCCTGAATTTAACACGATATCATTCGACGTCCTGCCTCCTCAACGTATGCTCGAGCCATCTACATTTTTTCACCTACATATTTGGTGAGAAATCGGCTCTCACCTGTTGGTTTTTTCTCAGCTAGAGTTTCTTGTTTCCAATTCTTTCTGGCCAACTCTCCCGGTGGTCATTTGATCTTCCGAATGGAGCCAGCCAGAGAAGGAGGCAGATGCTGGTAAAAGTGTGCAGTTGCCTGTTGGAAATGCCTTTCATCACTCGTACGCAGGGCAATTTTCTGACCCATATAGAGGAACTGAGTGATTAACTTCACATTTGTGTGAAAGAGAACCCTAACCTTGCTGTACATGCTGAGGCGGAGTGCAGAAGATTTCCAAACTGGTTCCAAGTTGGTGAAGGCATATCTTACCTTTCTGATTCTGCTTGGTTATGACATCTTCATTCGTTCTAACTACCTGTAGTTGAGACGATTCTGGCTGTCTAGATAAAGGTCATTGGTGCTGGTTGTCTTTGCTGTTGCTGTTGGTTGGTTATATTCATCATCTCCGTATCCTCTATGTTCACCTGGAGTTCTGTCTTCTCTGCTCCCTCAGCTAGTTTGTTACCTTTCGCTTGCAAGTCTTCGAGTTTGTGTGACAATTAACATAATTCAACCACGAACGAAATCCAGATCTTCTAGAGTCTTCCTATTGGTGAGCCAGCATATTCCTTTCTTCACATTAACATGCACCCATATAAAATAAATACACAAATAGCGTACTAAAAAATATTTTCAGAGTGCAAATATATGAAATGTAAATATAGTTATTTATAGTCGTCCGTGTACCATGAAACATAAAATCACGTTAACGTGTGTGTGTAAACATTTGTTAGAATACACGAAGGTATTAAGTTATTTGATGAATCGAGAGTGAATTAGAGAGAATGAACTGTCTCTTATTAATCATCTTCCATTGCATAACTATGCAATGAAAGATGATGCAATCGACGAAACAACTTCCTACTGTGGATATGTGGATGACATATTTGTAGTGTGCAACAATGAAAGTCATGCTTCACACTTTCATTGAATATTCAATGACGCACAACCCAATTCGGAGTTAAAGATGGAAAATGAATGCGACAGAAAGTTCCGCTCCCTCGACATCGCCATGGAACGCCTAAAAGACCGTAGTCTACAGAAGTCAATTTATCGAAAGCCTACATGGAAAGGACAATACTTACATTTCAATAGCTTTGTTCCAAATAGCTTTAAACACGGACTAGTCAAGACTCTGTACTAAAGAGCGAGGAGAATATGCTCTATAGAGAAATTAGAGCAGGAATTTGAGTTTCCTGAAAAGATATTGAAGAGCAATGGTTACCCTCAAAGGTTCGCCAACAAGTATGGAAGATCTGATCTGAAGTCACAAGTGTAAAACAAATCACAGTGGACAAAAAAAGACAATCTACATTCAGCTTGATTATAAAGGTGAAAACATTGCAGCGATGATCAACAGAAGGCTGAGTACATCACTAGCCAGAGCCTGTCGTGCAGCTGGCTAAGCTCGTCCCCGTCTATCGAACAACTTGCTCTTTGGTCCAGTCAAAAATCGATAGATATCCTTCTCATGTTAACAACTCCAACTGTACATACACATTTACGTGGATCAGCGGGAGCAGTTACATTGGAAGGACAGAAACGAGGAAATATCTACGATTTCCTGAACATGCACCGAAACGCTTATGTCTAGAGGGAACAAATGTTTTGAACAGTGCCATCCATCGCCAGGGATCTCCTCGACACAGGTCATGAGGTGGACGTCGCAAAATCGTTCGAAATTATCAATAGGCAAAAGAACTCAATTCTACTCAAGTTTTCTGAAGCCATTTCCATCAAGCGCCTGAAACCTGATTTGTGTGTCCGGAAAGTGGGCTTTATCAGTCTTTCTTTGCTCTGCCTGGTAACTCGATATTTTTCATCTCTCTTTCATCTGAATGTGAAATGCTGAACAGTTTTCATTGTGTATGATTATTATTATTGTTGTTTGGAATAGTGTTTAATATTACATATATATATATATATATATATATATATATATATATAATTCCTGTTTGTATATATTGATCGACTGATTAATTTTTGTGTAAGATGAACTCTGTGGAAGTATGTTAAAATTGTTTTTGTAGATATATTTACCAAGTTCTTTGGCCCGTAAGCAGCTGACGAGAAGGCAACGAAATAAAAGATGGCACCACTTTGTTCTGCATAAATCAATGTAATTCTTGCTTTGTTCAAATTCATTGAGGGGAATAAATGTCTGAAAAAATATTTTGATAATTAAAATAATTCATAGTAAAAGATAAATTCAGCGAGAGCGATGATTAGGGTGGATATGATTGAGACGAAGACATTTCCAGAAGTGCTTGGGATATTCCTACCTATCAATACAGCTATTCAGACAACTGATTCTTGTATTCGCTATGGCAAGTTTGACAGAAAACATAATAAACATATCAAGTACCTCCACTATCACAAGGTTCTTGCTCTGCTTCAAATCACCGAAAATACCCACTGAGTCATGTAGGGAATGAAAGATGCATTCAGTCTTCAACTGTTGGTATGAAGGGATTTGATTGGTTTCAGGATTTCATCATGAGCTGACATTTGTTAGAGAACCATTGGAAAACCTGGGAGTACTGGACAGTTGTTTCGGGTCCCAGTGGCTTAATGGTATACGAGCTCGCCTTGTAACCAGGATTTCCTGGGTTCGAGCTCCGGCTGGTGCGTACTGCTGAAGAATCCCACACTAGGACGAAACAGCCGTCCAGTACTCCCAGGTTTTACAATGGTTCTCTAACTAATGTCAGCTCACGATGAAATCCTGAAAGAAATTCAGTCTTTTATTCTGTCTTTTATTTTCTTCATGACTCAATGGGTATTTTCGGTGGTTTAATACATAGTAGTTTAATGTTTTCAATGAACACGTTGGTTATAAGGCTCACAGTATCTATGATATCCTCCTTACGAAAGTTTATTTTTGTTAAAATTAGTGGGTACGATATGACTATTCAGTGAAAAATGATGTTACCAGAACTTTCGATGTAAATCATTCCAAATTCGTGTGACTTGAACAATGGCCTTAACACTTGACATAAATCAGCTTTTGTGATTTCAGCTTACAATATGGGATAACTTTAACTAACCAAGAAAACACCAATGCATGTAATAAAAGTTTGTCATACAGTAAAGTTCACCTCATATGTATATATATATATATATATATATATATATATATATATATATATATATATATATATATATTGTTTATTTCCGTTCCACAGAATTATTACTGAAAAAAGAATACTCTTTTTGATAACCCCTTGATCATCAGGTACTACGGTCATATATACATAATAGTGACTGGATCAGCGTTATTAACAACATTAATGTTTAAATAACATCGAATCAATAATAATAGTGATATCACTGGATTACAGTTCAATAGCATCAACATAACAATACACCGAATGAATATCAGACAGACAAATTAGGAATGATAATAATACAAATTCATGAATTTATAGTCTCCAGTGAAGGCCATCCAGGACAGTAGCAGTAGCTGGCTGGCTGGCTGAACTTGCTTGTTCTGCACACAGAGGCATCTGTTGTTTAAGGTGAATTGCGATATCCTCATCTGTTTGGAACATGAAGTAAGCAACAATAAACTCTGGAAACGAACTAGCCAAGAATCTGTTAGCTAACGTGTGTCGGTGGGACAGCGGTTAGGACTCTCGCCAACCGTGCACATAGTCCGGGGTTCGATCCCCTGCCGACGAATACCCGATATTAATGGTTGACCTGCTAAATTTGGGCTACCGATATCACATGATGAAAATTCCACACTTGTATCAAAACTACGGTGTGGAATCAAGCTATAATAAAAAAAAATGAAGGACCTGTATTCATTATAATAAAGGTTTTTTTGTATTTTCCAATGAATAAAAAACAAAACTATATTGTTTTTACTGACGTTTCGTTATTTAATGCTAATAACTTTCTCAAAGTATTTATTATTAAACCGGAATTTACAAAATCTCAGCATATATATAACAAAGAGTTAAGGGGTGAGAAAAATAGACTTAGTCCAACTTAAAAGGATATATTGAAAGTCAAAGTAACAATGAAGATCACTAAAACCAAATATCAAAGGTTTATCTGTTATCAAAGGTATATCTGTTATTATATCAAAATAAAGTTTCCTAACTTGATCATCGTTCTTCATTATGGGGTCATTTTTGGTTGTCACGTTGGTGAATTGGTACAGATAACAAAACTAAGTGCAGATTGTTAAATGCTTGATCATCGTTCGTCAGTCTGGGGTCGCCTTTTTTGTTGTCAATTTGGTGAATTCGTAAGGATAACAAGTTCGCCTTGTAACCAGAAGGTCCTGGGTGGGTACTGCTGAAGAGTTTAAAACTAGGACGAAACAGCTGTACAGTACTCCCAGGTTTTCCAATGGTTCTCTAACCAATGTCAGTTCATGATGAAGTCTTGTAAAAAATCAGGTGTAGATTGTTGGATTTTATCAGTGTGTAAAATTCTGAAAGTAGTGTGTGTTTACATAGTGAACTTGCTTATCACATTCGTGTTGATTTTGTCACTTCGTTGGGGAGGGGAGGGAGGTGTTGTAACCATGTCAGATTCTGTTTTAATCCATCATTCCTGTTCAGACAATTTGGATTCCACTTGATATGAAGGCTTCTGATATTAGACGTTCTTTGTGGTTTCTGAAGTTTTTCTGGATTATTTCAATATTGTCAAAATCAATTTTGTGGCCTGATTCTATAGCATGTAGACCTATGGCTGATAATTTTTGAAGTTTTTCTAGTTCAATTGTATTTCTTGGTGGTCGAAGAGATGCTCTACGGTGTTCATTTCTTCTGATTTTGATTTCTCTCTGATGAGGTTTGTCCGATGTATATCGCATGGGATTCCAAGCATTTAATCTTATAGACACAATTAGATAGAGAATCTTTAGGGATTTGGTCTTTTATATGGACAAGGTTCCTTTGAAGTGTGTCCGATGTTTTGAAGACAACTCTAATGTCGAGCTGATTGAGTACTCTTCTAATATCGTCTGACGTCTCTGCTCTATATGGAATGACGACTGTTGATGTCCATGTTTTCGGAATGCGTTTTCGGCCATACTTAATGTCTGTGTTGATTTTGTTGATGAAGTTCCTTGGGTAGTTGTTTTGCTTGAGAGTTTCAGTGATGTTCGATATTTCTTCTTCTTTTTCTTGCTCATCCGTTATCAGAGAGTGTGCTCGTCTAAGATGACTTGAAACAACTGAAATCTTTGCGCTGATGGGGTGTGATGATTTGAAGTCTAAATATTTATTAGAGTGGGTTTTCTTCCTGAATATGGATATACTAAAATGTCCGTTTTCCTTTCTCCTAACTAGGCAGTCTAGAAATAGTAGTTCACCGATGTCTGATTCTGCTTCCGAAGTGAACTGGATTTTGGGAGATATACAGTTTATTTTCCCCAGGAATGAATAGTGTAGATCTCGTTTTAGTACTACAAAAGTATCATCCACACACCTTAACCATATTTTAGGAGTGAGTATGCTTGAAAAGATATTATTTTCAAAGTACCTGTATGTTTTTGCCAATTTTTTGGTACCTATGAGATGATAGAGAAGGATTCTTCAATGCCAATTTTGTGTCCGATTCGAATCAGGTGATCTATTATTCAACTGTTGATGGTTTTTACTACACATTTACTTAGCCATACTGGGAGATGTTCCCGAGTGAGCACAAAAAATCAAGTTTCTAGAGCAACGGCCAATATAACTCTCTGCACCACAAGCGCAGTTGTATTGGCAGATACAGTTAGAAGTGACTAGTCTAGGTATTTCATGTTTCAACCGAGGAGTCACAACCGAACGTGTAGAAAATGAGGCTTGTAGTTTACGAGCATTAAAAGTTATTTGAATGGGTTTTTATAACTTGTTAGTAATTATTTCACTACGTACGTCATCCTTAAATTGCAGTCGTATGTATAAAGGCTTCTTGTTTACGGACAGTGAATAGTTCTTTTTCAACTTTCTCAGTTATATTGTTCCTGATGAATTTGTCTGGATAGTTATTTTCAGTCAAGGTATCATATGCAATCGTTAAATAATCTTCGGGAAGATGTATCAATGTGGTTAAATAAAACTGTAGCAAAAACCATCAAAAGTTGAATATTAGATCAGCTGGTTCGAATCGGACACAAAATCAACATTGAAGAATACTTCCCTATCATCTCATAGGTACCAAAAATTGCTAAAAACATACAGGTACTTCATGCTCCAAACAGATGAGGATATCGCAATTCACCTTAAACAACAGATGCCTCTGTGTGCAGAACAAGCAAGTTCAGCCAGCCAGCCAGCTACTGCTACTGTCCTGGATGGCCTTCACTGGAGACTATAAATTCATGAATTTGTAGTATTATCATTCCTAATTTGTCTGTCTGATATTCATTCGGTGTATTGTTATGTTGATGCTATTGAACTGTAATCCATCGATATCATTATTATTATTGATTCGATGTTATTTAAACATTAATGTTGTTAATAACGCTGATTCAGTCACTATTATGTATATATGACCGTAGTACCTGATGATGAAGGGGTTATCATAAAGAGTATTATTTGTTCAGTAGTAATTCTGTGGAACGGAAATAAACATATATATATGAGGTGAACTTTACTGTATGACAAACTTTTATTACATGCATTGGTGTTTTCTTGGTTAGTTAAAGTTATCCCATATTGTAAGCTGAAATCACAAAAGCTGTTTTATGTCAGGTGTTAAGGCCATTGTTCAAGTCACACGAATACGGAATGATTTTCATCGAAAGTTCTGGTAACATCATTTTTCACTGAATAGTCATATCGTAACCACTAATTTTAACAAATATAAAGGTAGAAACAACTTGCAATCATACATTTTCATAAGAAGGATATCATAGATACTGTGAACCTTATGACTCACGTGTTTATTGAAAACACTAAACTACTATGTATTAAACCACCGAAAATACCCATTCAGTCATGAAGAAAATAAAAGACAGAATAAAAGACTGAACTTCTTTCAGGATTTCATCATGAGCTGACATTAGTTAGAGAACCATTGTAAAACCTGGGAGTACTGGACAGCTGTTTCGTACTAGTTTGGGATTCTTCAGCAGTACGCACCCACCGGGATTTGAACCGTAGTACCTGATGATGAAGGGGTTATCAAAAGGAGTATTCTTTGTTCAGTAACCATGTTTTTGAAAAATTGCAATGGTTATTTTTAATCAGTTGAAATAATTTCCGTTCAACATAATTTTTAAAAACGAAGATTCTGAGATCAATATTCGACAGTACTATAGATATATATTCAACAGTCAGAATTTTTTAAAT
Source organism: Trichobilharzia regenti (assembly GCA_944472135.2). Taxonomy (NCBI): domain Eukaryota; kingdom Metazoa; phylum Platyhelminthes; class Trematoda; order Strigeidida; family Schistosomatidae; genus Trichobilharzia; species Trichobilharzia regenti. The sequence continues at coordinate 80,345 of CALYDD020000081.1, read as the reverse complement.
TCTACGAATTAGTTTAACAGGTTCGTACTTTCTTGCATTTCTAACCAATTCATTATGTATGTTTTACAGGATTTCATCATGAGCTGACATTAGTCACAGAACCATTGTAAAACCTGGGAGTACTGGACAGCTGTTTCACTCTATTTCGGGACTTTTCAGCAGAAAGCAGCTACCGGTTGCAGCCGGTCGGTTGTGAGGACAGATACTCGCCACCTATGACATTGGCTAGTGATCACGATATATCGTGAATTGGCAGAAGCTGGGATTCATCGGTTGGTCATTAAGTAGGGTCCCAGTGGCTTAATGGTATACGAGCTCACTGGCCTTGTAACCAGAAAAATCCTGGGTTCCAACCCCGGTGGGTGAGTACTAATGAAGGGTTCCAAACTAGGCTGACAAAACGGCTGTCCAGTGCTCCGTGCAGGATTTTCAATGATTCTCTAACTAATGTCAGCTCATAATGAAATCCTGTGACCAATCAACCAAATCCCTCCAAACAGACACTTGAATTACATTATGTACCGGTTCTTACAATACTGGAATTTAATCACCAACACTATTGCTTATAAAATATAGTTGATTAAGGTGAAATGTAGCTAACTAATATCTTCGGAAAATTGTGAAACACAATGCCATGGAAAATATTCAGCCTGATATATTCTAAAATTCCTCTACCTGATATTTCCCACCGCTTGTCTTTGCTGGGAATATTTTTACATCGTTCGTTATCTATGTATGCGATATGTGAAGCTGTCAGCCAATGTCATTGTAATCAATCCAACTTAACTTTCCTACTGAGTAACCAATTACGTTCGAGCCAGGCCTTTATTTCAGTACCCTCCTCCATCACCTTCATTAATGCGTCAAATCTTATATTTTTTGAAAGCCCACTGAGCTAAAACATACATAAGAGACGATGTAACAATACGGACAAAAGTGGATATATGTTGTAAGTTTTCAAAAAGTTTTCAAATACCTACCCACCTAACTCGGAAGCATCGTTTCAACTACAGGCGGACGGAACTGATGAGGATATCAAAGTGGAGGGTTGGAAAAGCAAGACAGGCTTTCATTACTCTCAAGTCTGTGTGGAGGTCAACAGAACTCACCATCAAAAATAAGATCCGATTTTCAACTCCAATGTGATGTCAGTCAGTGCTACTATACGATTGGATCAGAGACTTGGCCAGCGCGTAATAAAGAGCATCTCAAACAAACTTCAGACCTTCATCAACAGTTGTCTTCGCTCAATACTACTCAAGATCAGATGGCCCGCCAGAAAACATCAGAAATAGGGAGGGGTCTCTGGCAATGAGCGAACCAACCCAGAAGGAACCAATTGTGAAACAAAAAGGCAGGAAGAAATGGGGGTGGATTGGCCATACTCTGAGAAAACAAACCACCAAGTGACATCACTAGACAAGCCATAGCTCGAGCGGAAGCCGAAAGGGAAGTGGCGAGTTGGTCGTTAGTGCGAGGGTGACTTGGAGGAGGTCACGTGAAGAGGAGATGAAAGCATGTGGGCAGACTTGGAGCGGAGTGAAAAAGTTGGCAGAAAACAGAAGGCAATAGAGACGTTTGGCTGAAGCCCTATGTTCCTCTAGGAATTAAAGGATATAATGATAATAATACAGAATTTTCAGTGCATCTAGATTTCAAAATGTCTAGCCTTCATATAGGATCTCCAATTAAAACAGTAATGTTCTTCAGTTCATCATGTGACGCTGTGTTGTTCCATCTGAAGCACTATCCATTCCTCTACGATATTTCCCCCTCACATTAACTTTTGAGGGATGTTCTGCATTACAGTAAACTAAAAATGTGCCCGAGGTCATTTGGCATTCCATGAATATACCTGAATGATGAAAACAGTAAAAAGAAATGGAGAATTTATGCATTATAGAAATTTAGGTAGCGCAGGGTTTGAAAGAGGTCGCCAAGGTGAGATAATTTAGCTCTGAATGGAGGGGTGGTCTGAACTGATTTAGCTCTCTGAGCTGATTTAAACTGGATACACTGCTAATGATATTTATGTGAGTGGTAGGCAACTACTCAACTCCATCAGCCAGTAGTTTATAGTTTCACGGATTGTTTTGTTTCATTGGCTTTGATTGGTCTTTAAGTAAGTATACTCACTCTCTGTCGGGCGAATGAATGCTTGGTAATGTGATTTTCAAGTCATGATCAAGGGTGACTTCCATAATGAGTTGGAAGGTATTATTACTGACGACTAATCACACAACAGCTGAAAACAGTCAACCGTAAAACGTAGGCTCTGGGATAAATGATGAGTAGCTAGCCCTATGATCTGATGATTAGCCTTAAACCTTTCCCAAGACTGCGCTTCTGAAATGACAGGAATAAACCTTTTTGGTTTTCATTCATTTTTAGACTGCTGTTGGCGTTTTAACAATTTATACCTTGATATCTGTGAAACTTAAATGATAAAATAGCAGTTAATCATGAAATGAAGTTTCAAATGGATCCTTAAAAAAGCGGAATCTAACAATGCTGTTGTAGACAAAGTTTCAAGGTTGACAAATTTCATAGTAGCTACTTGTAATGTTTTGTAAATGAACTGAGAAATCATTTGCTCCTTCCCTGAGTACTAACTATAACTTTTGCCCTGGATCAATTAAGAGCAAAAAGGATTATAGTAGTAAAGTTAACTTATCAAAATAGCCAAATTTTAGCTAATACTTTAGACAGAGAATAGTAGTGTAAATGTTCACAATGTGATCAATTTCTATATTCATCAAACATACAGTATTAACAAAAGTACAATTAAAGATAGTAAACAAAGTGGGAACAAGCGACAGAATTAGAACAACGAATAAATCCATAGGGTGCACTTGTATTCTACATAAGAAAAATAGACAAGTATAAATGACTCATTTTTCCATGAGTACAATTATAGTGTGTGAGTGTAAGAATATTTACAAATTGGTATACTACCGTAATGGCTTTAGTAAGTAAGTGATAATTATTATTTCCTTTAATTCCTAGAGGAACATAGGGCTAAGGCCAAACGTCTCCATTGAGTTTGGTTCTCTGCTAGAGTTTTCATCTGGCTCCAGGTCAGCCCACATGCTTTCATCTCCTCTTCACGTGACCTCCTCCAAGTCACCCTCGCACTAACGACCAACTCGCCACTTCCCTTTCGGCTTCCGCTCGAGCTATGGCTTGTCTAGTGATGTCACTTGGTGGTTTGTTTTCTCAGAGTATGGCCAATCCACCTCCATTTCTTCCTGCTTATTTGTTTCACAATCGGTTCCTGCTGGATAATTTCGCTCATTGCCAGAGATCCCTCCCTATTACTGATCTTTTCTGGCCGGCCATCTGATCTTGAGGAGTATTGAGTGAAGACAACTGTTGATGAAGGTCTGAAGTTTGTTTGAGATGCTCTTTATTACGCGCTGGCCAAGTCTCTGATCCAATCGTATAGTAGCACTGACTGACATCACATTGGAGTTGAAAATCGGATCTTATTTTTGATGGTGAGTTCTGTTGACCTCCACACAGACTTGAGAGTAATGAAAGCTTGTCTTGCTTTTCCAACCCTCCACTTTGATATCCTCATCAGTTCCGTCCGCCTGTAGTTGAAACGATGCTTCCCAGGTAGGTGGGTAGGTAAAGGAGGCTGTTTCTTTCAGGTTCGTCTCATTTATGTTGATTGTTGTCTGTTGTTGTTGCTGTTACTGTTGGTGTTAGCCAGGAATCTTCATCACCTCTGTTTTATCTATGTTTACCTGTACTCCTATCTTTGATGCTTCTTCTACCTCCAGTTTGTTTCTTTTCACTTGCATATCTTCGAGTTTATGGGAAATCAGACATATATATCACATCGGCGAAGTCCATATCCTCCAGGTATTTTGTGTGACTCCATTTTATGCCTGTTTCCTCATTGCCCGCTGCTGTCTGTCTGACGCATTATCCAATCTACTGTAATCAGGAAAATCATTGGCGATTGTAGACAGCCTTGCCTATTATTTGCCTTGCATATTAGTTTTATGTTATGCAAGAAAAAGCTTTGCTCGTCTATAAACTGTGATACATTTTTTGCCTGAATGGCGTTAACAAGAAGGTGGATGAACACAACTGGTTCTCTTTATTTTGTAATTTTCTGTTTTTGCTTCACCGGGAATCGTCAAAGTAGGTAACTTTATGCAAACTTTTGAAGATGAAGACACTTTTTACGACATCTTACACTTCTAATCATAGAAATCACCTCGAGTAAATGTCAATTATATGAGACGATTTCATCTGATCAATAACAACAGTATATCTTGAAGTATCGGTTTGTAGAGGCTTTATTAATTGATTACAGGATTTCATCATGAACTGACATCGGTTGGACAACCATTGGAAAACCTGCAGAGAGTATTGGACAGATGTTTCGTCATCCTAGTTTCGGACTATTTAACAGCAGACATACACCACCAGTGTTTGAAGCCAGAACCTTCCGGTTATAAGGCGAACTCGTAAACCATTAAGTCGCTGGGATCCGATCCAATGGCCAGCCGATGAATTCCAACTTCTGCCAGTTCACGATATAACCCGCCCACTAGACTATGTCTTCGGCGAGTACTTGAATGTCAATTAGATACTCACTAGAGACTGGTGCGTCGGTGGCATAGTGGTTAGGACGGTCGCCTACCATGCACATGGTGCGGTGCTCGATCCCCAGCCAACGCATTCCTTCACCTCGCTGAGCCAGAAATAATGCTGGCAAAGAAGAAAGGTTAGGCTTAGGGCTAGCAACCCCATCCTGTAAAGTTAAACACTGCTACAGAAACTTCAAGCCTCCAGCTTGAAGCCCTATGTTCCCCGGGGAACGTGAAGGAAAAAAAGAGACTGGCCCTGTTCAGGTAGTTAGTTACCTGGGTTCTGGTGGGAAACCGTGACCAGTAAGATACAACAGGTCGGGTATGAGGACAAATACTCGCCACCTATGACACTGGCTAATGATCACGCTATATCGTGAATTGGCAGAAGTTGGAATTCATGGGCTGGCCATTAAATCGGGTCGCAGTGGCTGAATGGTCTATGAGCTCGCTAGCCTTGTAACCATAAGGTCCCGGGTTTGAACCCTTTTTAGCGGGTGAGTACTGATGAACAGTCTCAAACTAGGCTGACGAAACAACTGTCCAGTACTCTGTGCAGGTTTACCAATGGTTCTCTAACTGATTTCAGCTGATAATGAAACCCTGTAACCAGACGCAATATGTTTTTTCTCCGATTGCCTAATAAAAGAATATATCTAAGCGCCTTTAATAAACTGTTATCGTACAGCTCAATCAACTATACTCTACTTTAGATAAGCTTAAACGCTTTCCCTGATATCATGAAATAAAGACCTCCTTAACTCTGTTTCCTCTATTTCAAAGGTTGTTCGACATGAAAAACAACTTTACAGGGTCTAGGATACTTGTTTTTATCTTACAACCTACTTATAACTCTAAGTTCCTGAAGAAAACGTCCTAACGTTAATGAGCTTAACATTCATTCATTTGCTAAGAAATCAGACAGCTCAAAAGGAGAAAAATAAGAACTTGAAATATGTACAGCCAAAATAATATTTTTTTAAAGAATTAAATCGTAGTAGTGAGATTAAACAAAAGACAATTCTATGCACATAAATTTATTGAACAATCAAAACTGGACAAGTCTTTTCGCTTTTGACAGTTTCTCAAATTATGTCACTTTTTTCCCAAAAGAATTGTTTACATCACAAAATTTCAGTATGAAAAGTAAAAACTATTTATTTTTACGGCAATCTACTTATATCTCAGTGCAGCCCAAATCTCCAGCTATCGTAAAGAATCAATTATTTTGTATTGATTTTCCGTTGTTTTAGTTATCTAACTGAGTTAATGAAAGGCAACCCACCTCTTTAACCTTCTTCTATGCACTTCTCGAAAGAAATTAGACAAAAATATCTAAGGAGACTGGATCTTGCTTTATATGGAATAATAATACTCCGTTGACTGCCACTAGACTGAAAGATTCTATATATATTTTGTAATAAAATACGCCAGGAATTCTTCAGTGTGTAAACGTATCACTAGAACATTTTCTATTTGGTTACAGGATTTCATCATGAGCTGATATCAGTTTGAGAACCATTGGAAGACCTAGCAGTATGGAACAGCTGCCTCGTCCCAGTTTTGGACGCTTCAGCAACATGCACCCACCATCAGAGTTCGGACCCAGGACCTTCTGGTTATAAGAAGAACTATCTCGTAGACCATTAAGTCGCTAAGACGTAATCCAGTGGCTGGCCCATGAATTCCAACTTTTGCCAGTTCACGATATATCGCGACCACTTTCAAGTATATGTCCTCACCGCCGACCTGTTTTGTGGTCTCATACACTCTAACATCTTGTTCAATGTAGTTCTGATATCGGCTGCATCACCTTTGATATTCTCCGAGGAAGATTCAAGGTGATAAAGAAAAAGGCGTGAGTCAAATTATGAATGAATTTTATCACATAACATTTACCAAACCGGTGACTTTTCTTAACTGAAAAGCCTTTCTTGCGGTCAAACAGATTATTCATTTTAGCATAGTATATATTTGAAGTAGAGTTTCAAGTACTTATTTCACAATCATTATTCAACTGTACGAAAATAATAAGCAATACAAAAAAAATACAAGTAATGCAGGGAAATATGTATAAATTGACAGAAATGATTTAGAATATACCCACGAATTAATAAACAACATATTTGAAGACACCAGAATTCACAAGAGAAGAAGAATTAGAGATAACAAAATCCCATTTTTAGATGTCTTAATCAGGAGAACCAACACAGAAAATTTAGAAACACAAGTATATAGAAAATCAACGCACACAGAACAAATAATCAACTATACCAGCAATAATCCAATTACTCACTCACTCACTCACTCACTAACAAAAGAAACTGTGTGCAGACATTGTTTAAAAGAGTTCAAACACACTGTAGCACCTACTCCAGAGTTGAAAAGAATGGAAGAAAAATACCTACAAACGGTCTTCAGAAAGAATGGTTATCCACAAAATTTCATCACAAAGTGTTTAAAATCGAATCACAACACCAACAAGGAACCATCATCAATGACCACAAGAAAATTCATCCTACTACCATACATGAAAAATATCTCTGAAATAACGGGTAGAATAATGAAACCATTTGATATAGATGTAGCACACAAACCAGTCGAATCACTTAATTTGATATTATGCAAACCGAAAGATCCAACAGAAAAAGGAGATAAAATTAACACCATTTACAAAATAAATTCCGTGTATGAACTGTAACAGACATGACATCGGCCAGAGTGGACGTCTCCTTTGAATCAGAATCCAGGAACACAAATCAGCCGTGAAAAGACACGATATATATTCCTGTTTTATATCAATGCATCTAGACAATTATGGACATCAGTTTGATTGGGATAATGTCGAAATTTCAGACAGAGAAAAGACCGAAAGTGCAGTCAGGAAATTCCTAGAAGCCTGGTATTCAAATGAATATGCAATTAACAAACACGTTAATCGAAACCAAATATACCAACTAATAAAAAGTAGATCATGTGACCAGAAAGTTTAAAATCCGAGTCAATAGAAAATGATCAATACGTATGTGAAGATGGTTACCGGGAGATGCAATTCTATCACTCATGAAGAAATTTAAATCATTTCACTCTATGCTGAAAATGGCGCTGAAAGGGGATGTTGTCCAGAAGGGGGAAGACGAAAGTTACGCAACTAAACCAATCAGCTCAGAGAACACTATTAATTGCAAATCATCCACCTGAGCTACAAGTCTTCTCTTCTGTTATTTCAAAACAAACTAACGCTGGTTGTCTAACTCTGGGAATTCAAGATCCTATAAAACTGAACTAGTGTTTATCCTCGTTCAGAGTTAACTTACTATTGGGAAATGTCTTGAGACAGTCTATAATTTGGACCTCTGAATTTCTAACCAAAAGTATACTTCTTTAGATACGATTTGCATGACTTGAATCTAGCTAAAAATGAACAGTTTTCGTGCAGTCATTTGCAGAATATATGTTGTATGTACTTTGATGAAGACGATTTTCACGATGAAAAGTTTAGAAAACTAGGAAATGAACAAATTCACTGAAATGTTAGTTTAAGAAACCATTATACAAGGTAAAGTAGTAGTAGTAGTAGTATGCCTATTAAAGTACACACTGTCAATTATAATTTGAATGTTAGTGGAGGGAAAATTATCACGACCCGTTTAATCTAAGGCATTCAATATTTATCCTTATACATAATCATAAATTATATCATTCATCTGTTTATATAATCAAACAGACAGCACATTAAACTCTATAAAATATTAAAGTAGTGTTTGGGAAATTTAAAGAAGGTGCAAAGCACATCTCAGTTGGACCCTTCTAAATCTATATATATATATATATATATATATATATATATATATATATAATAAACAAATGAGGCACACGTTGAACAGATGTTAAGAAATTAATTTTTACTTTCGGTTGTTTGCTTAAGTGATTTTCTTTTTACACTACGGGAAATCAGTTTTGTAGGACATATTTATACATATATATATATGCACTTTAACTGTACATGTGAAATGTTCCTTAGCGCCTTAAGATTCTTAGGTGTTACAGGCTTCGTGGAAATAGATTTCATCATGAGCTGACGTTGGTTAGAGAACTATTGGGAAACCTGAAAGTATTATTCAACGGTTTCAGTCTAGTTTGGAAATCTTCGGCAGTATTCATTCACCACCAGCGTTCGAACCCACAGCCCTCCAGTTAAAAGGCCACCGAGCTCCTCAACCACTGATCCTCCGGGAGCCGATCCAGTGGCCCATGGATTCCGACTTCTGCCAGTTCACAATATAGAGCAACTGGTGAGTATGGGGCATCATACCTGACGTGTTGTACTCCGCTGGTCACAACTTCTTTCTAGAAGACTTACATATTTGCATTAGGTTTCATCCTGAATTATTGCTTTAAAATGTAATCTTTAAAATTTGCTTAATTTTGCACATCTATTCAATCTTTTTTTTAGCCTATCCCTCATTGAATAGAAGGAGCAATGACTAGCGCTGTTTTGTCGGTGGCACAGCGGTTATGACGCTCGCCAATCATGCACATGGTTCAAGGTTCGTTCCCCTGCCGACGAACACCTGATATCTATGATCGGCCTGCAAAATTTGACCTACCGATATCACATGCTGAAAATTACATACCTGTACCAAAAATACGGTGTGGAATCAAGTTGTAATCAAAAAATAATAATAAAAGGTTGCTCAAAATTGATCATTCATGGTTAAAATATACTTTCAATAGTTTAATAATTATCATTGTAGCATTAAGAACACAATATATTCAGCGAAGAGATTCTTTTCAACGAATTTATTATCAAGCTGTACAATCGTATATATTTGGTTTTTAAGAAATTATATCCGGTGAGGGAATTAGGTCAAAGGTGTGAATACATGAAATAACAATAATATTATGAAATGCAATTAAAATATTTCTGATTATATTCATAGTCAAATGTCAAGTCGCAAAATAATTAATGTCATTTATAGAATAATACATAAGGTGTGTAGATTTTCGAAAGGGGTATATAATTATAGGATTATTAAACGAATATAAAATGTTACATAAAGTGGTGTGAAATTTGATTAGATAGAATTTAATATTGTAAAAAGAAAAGATATAAAAATTAATAATTTTTGGTTTAAAATGACAAGTGGGTCAATAGAGAAAAGATTCAGAATGAGAATAGTAATAATAATAATAAAAATAATCGAAGCAATAAGGGAAATAAAGTATAATTATATTTCAGTAGTTTACACACAATGATAAGTTTTGTTATTGGTAATATTTCGAGGAAAATTACTGCCCGTGTTAACACCACTGTTGGAATTGTTTTTTCTTTTACACCACGGGAAATCAGTTTTGTAGAACATATATATATATATATATATATATATATATATATATATATATATATATATATATATATATATATATTTGAAATGTTACTTAACTCGTAAAGAAACCAAGTGGTGTGAACACGGGCAGTAATTTTCCTCGAAATATTACCAATAATAAAACTTATCATTGTGTGTAAACTATTGAAATATAATTATACTTTATTTGATCTAATCCACAATGCTCAAACTTTTTACTGATATTAATAAGGGAAAGGTACACAGAATAACTAAATAAACAAAATAAGTAAATGTGTCTATCCCTCTACGACCAAGGCAGAAGTAGGGATTGTACGTACTTCTTTTGTACACAAAAGTCTGGCTTAAAGTCATGAACTGCCAAGGCCTCAGCTGTCTTTGTTTATACTTTGTTTATATGTTGTCGTTGTTACAGCTGTAATTCAAGCATTTCTTAAAGCCATAGAGAACAAACATAGAAGTCACAAAAGCACTGACTCAGTTTTGCATAGAAATAGTTAGCTGAGAATATATCGTGATAAAAAATAATTTATGTTTTTCTTTTGCATAATAAGGCCTTAAATAAATTTTTCATCTCAGTTTTTTTTTTGTAACTAATTCTCGTAAACAATTTACTCATCTACGTAACTAACTTATCAGCAGTTAATGATGCATAAATAAATGAACTACACAATGCACAGCCTTTTACAGCTGTCCACCACCACTTTGTCTAAGCTGATCGTTTTAGTTTTATTACGTCATTTTATTTTCAACTTTCCAGGTTTTTGTGTTTGATTTACAAAATACAACAGGATATCAGGAAGTTGTTTATTGTGCATTATCAAGTCTGTGTCGATTCAGTTCCCTTTTTTAACTTCTGTATAATCCGTCATCATCATGTCAACTCTACACTTCTAGTAGATTTTTGTTTCTACACAATTGTAAACTATAGTGAAAATATTCATTCAGACATTTTGAAAAAAAAACAAAACATTAAGCAAAGAATATCCTTTTTGATAATTTCCTCTTCTGCCTCTACAAGATGGATGACACCTCTTTTACCCCTCACCTCCCTCTATTTTTTTGTTCTTTACTTCTCCCATGATTTACTCAGAATTTCAGATGAATAATTCCCTCTTACTTGTATGTGAACAGGATTAATTGTACAATTATGTATGACGTAACAGTGTTACGTCATCTGTGAGAGTGATGTGTGTGTGTGCGCACGTGTATGTCTAAGTGGATGTAAATTTTTTTTTGAATTAATTTGATAATACCTCACCCTCGCCTATCTGCATCAATATTATGTAATATTATGTGCGTCGGTGGCACAGTGGTTAGGACTCTCTCCGACCATGCACATGGTCCGGGGTTCGAGCCCGCACCGACGCACACCTGATATCTACAGTCGGCCTGCAAAATTTGGGCTACCGATATCCATGCTGAAAATTCCATACTTGTACCGAAAATACAGTGTGGAATCAAGTTGTAAATGAGAAATAAAAAATTAAAATAAAAAATGAAATACAATTATATATATATATATATATATATATGTATACGTTTATAAATATTCTAGAATAATCGTCATTTACAGTATTGAGGTTTCTTAAATAATATCGATTTGTTAAGTAAGACCAATGGAATTACAGTTCATTAAAGATGCATAAATTATATGGTAACAATAAAAGTAAAATAGCAAACAGAATAACAACTAAAAGTAAGGAAATTTTTCCAAAAAATGGGGGATCATTACAACCTTGATGACCAGCTGGATAAGGATAGTGTCTAAACCAAATTTTTTTTTGGATACATATGTTAGCTCTCTTAATGGGGATCACAATGGTGTCAGCAGTATGTAGTCGATGAAATCTTATGATGAAGTTACGATTAGTTGATATGTGATAGAATAGGGATTTTCCAATAATATTTCTAATTGTGGTGGACTGACTGGGTTATACGTCAGACAGTGAGTGGGAAACGAGAAGACAGGGATTTGAAAGAGGTTAGTTACTTCACTCACTCACTGATCTAGAGAACATTGTCTCAACTACACGCAGTCGGAACGGACGAGGATGTCAAATCGAGAGAGAGTAGGGAAGGTGAGCGAGAAACACACACATTCACCAACCTGAAACCAATCTAATCTGGAAACCTTCGTCACTCAGCCAGCATCAACAACAAAATTCAGTCGGATTTTCAATACAAACGACGTCAAGTCAGTCAGTTCTTTTATGCGGAATGGATCAGAAACTTGACGGGTGGGTCACAAAAAATATTTCCACCAACAGCCTGTTGCACACCTTTATCAACCAACAACTGTCTTCGCTAGCTCTATACTGAAGATCAGATGGCCGGGCAGAAAGAATCACCAACTATTGAAAACTATAGTAACAAACAAAACAAGAACCAATCGCCAACCAACAAATATGCTGGAGATGGAGTGGAGATGGATTGGATACTCGCTGAGGAGGCCACCGCTGAGTGACATCGCGCCCGCTTCAGGCCATTGCGCGAGTGGAACTAGGCCGAAAGGGAAGCTGCGAGTGGGACGTCAGTGCAGGGGTGACATGGAGGAGATCTTGTGGGGAGGAGGAGTTGAAACAGTATGGACTAACACGGATGCAGGTAAAAAGTACGGCAGAAGACAGAAGCAAGTGGAGATGTGCATGGGAAGCCCTATGCTCCACTAGGAACACAAGGGAACAGTAATAATATCATCATTCCTTTTTCGTTTCTAAAAGACGCTGTTATCCAGTTTATTAGTTACTCATTATCTTACTCACCTCTCATCTTTATTACCTAACTCCTTTACCATATTGTATACATTCATTTCCTTTGTTTAAATTCGAACTCCCTCTGTAGGTGTAATTTTCTGAGTACTGTTCACTAAGGCCGAGACCTCCTGTCAACTGACATTATGTAAAGTTTGTAGTTTGTTGAAACTTTTCTGTACCTAAACTGAATATTAATTAATTCAGGCTGTAAGCAGCAGCTGATGTGGAGCCAACAAAATAAACAATGATGGTTGGTACCATCTTCTTATTCTGCACAAACCACACTGTTGTTGTTGCTTTATTCAAATTCATAAAATGGGAATACATGTTTGAAGGACGATTGCTTTCTATTGAATGACTTCTGTACACCATAGTAAATAATAGATAATTAGATAAATTTCGAGGAAGTATTTTTTTACCCTCACACAACACTTAGTACTTCACGTAATCTAATAAGTGTCATGTGGATGACAGCATCTCAGTTTCCAATAATTTAGTTTCGTTTAAGTAATGAAATTGGAATGAATCTTGCCTTCTAAATATGGTCTTTTCTGCATTACAATTAGCGACTGACTGACCTATTATCTACTAATATGCATTAAAATATTTTTGAATATAAAAACGATTGTTCTCTAATTCATATTCTCATAATTTAGTAGAAATTTTGAGCATCGGATCCATTTCAAGACCTCAATCTTTAGAAACGGATGAAGGTTGACCATCGATCTCTGGAGTTTTTGGTCATTTAGACTATGCAACTCCAATTGTAACAACAGAAGACATGGGCCAGGCAACAGATCATCTTTATGTTAACTGTATCCGCCTACGCAAAGCCTTTGTTCTCATTTTTCTCACGATCGATATTGGGGACATAAACATTGACGTAAATTACTGTCCACCAATTTTGACTAACAGCCAGCTCTCATCACACAATCACATTTCAAAATGAAGCGCGTCAATTCCACGCTGTAACATAAGTACTGTTGTAGCAAATATATTATTACTCTACTAATTGTTCACACTGGCAACGAATAAAATCTAATTAGAAGACAAGTTATCACTGCAATTTACAATAAAGATAAATTGATACCAGTGAGGAGTGAGTAGCTCTCATTATTGTATACTTGGACAAATAGAATTCCCGTCAAATCCAATCAATCATTGTTGGATATGAAAATAGTTACAAACTCATTATTCAGCTTCTCTTTTCTATAAAATTCCTTACCAACTGTTAGTAGATTATGTCTTCCAAACTTGAAACAACGGAAGAGGAGAACTATACTTGATTTGACAGTTTATTATCTCTATCATACATTCGCAGATACTGGCAGTGACGGTAAAACTAGGCATTCTTATCCACAGTGAAATAAAACATTGTCATCAGTGCCTCATATCCAAATCGCTTGAATTCCCCAGTCTGATATATAATCACATTTATTCTGTGGATGAAACATCTGGTTAAGAGTTTAAAAGCTGATTATATTATCCAGGTGGATAGTTGTAGTACTTAGTGGTCTCTTGCTGCGCTTAAACCTCTCTCTCTCTCTCTAGAGAAAAACTAAAACTGCAAGACATTCGCAATAAAACAAGAGAAACTGCCTATTAAACCGTTCACCATACAACCTATAAGTCGACATAACTGGTATATTAATAAGGATACTTTCTAAGTCGATAGGCTTATAAATGAATCTTAAAATTCAGGAATACGGTGAGATTTAGAGAAATTAGAAGGCCTAATTACCCTTTTATAAGGAAACACCTACTGGGCATGAAGAATGTTTAATTTTAGAATAATTTTTATACAAAGAATATTATGCTTTTTTCAAAGTTAATAAAGTGATAGTCAGACAGACATTATGTTATCCGGTAGGTAGTTTTATTATTTGACTGACTGACAAATTTCACATTTAAATACTTTCAGAATTGTTTTTTTCTTTCTTTCTTTTTGTTCTTGACGTGTTAGTTGTAGTAATCTATCTGCCTGTAGGACAGTTTTTCGTTTATGATACATTCACACTTGAAAATACTGGTAGACTATCATAATAATAACAGCCAACCAAATTTCTTTGCATAGATCGAACACTATAGATACTATGCGATACATTGAAATACACAAATAAAACCTAAAATAATAAGCAGTATTTAAATTACACTTTTGGAGTTAGTGAAATTCTGAATGACTTAAAATTATCTTTTCATAATTCATTATCAGCTGATTTCAATGCAATCAAATAAATTCTGGTAGTTTGTTGATCGAATAGATCAATAAACTGTTATCCTCACTTGTGATTATTCTCTTGGGTTCACGGTGGAACATATTGCTCCAGAAGCACATCTCCATTTCCCCCGTTTCTATTCAGTCGTCTTTAGCTAGCTCCACAATCGCCCACGATCTCTCATTTCCTCAAATGATCTCCCAACCCATGTCACCCACGAACCCAAGTACAAATCGTCTTCACCCATTCGAGTACACACGCATCTACCCCCCCCCCCACCCCCCCTCGAGGCATTGCCTGACACGTTGTCACTCAGCGGCCTCCTCAGAGTGTCGTCGATCCATCTGCACTTTCTTCACAAAATCTTTTCAGGAATTCGTTCAAGGCAGCCTCCTTCGCACAGTTCTTTGTTGCTAATCCCTTCTGGTCTGTCATCTAATCTTTACTATTAAGCTAGAAAAAGCAGTTGCTGAAATAAGTCTGAATTGGCTTGTTTTTGAAATGCTTTTCACGACTCACATGTCAAGTCTTTGAACAATATAGAAGAAGTGACTTGACATAAGTGTTTAAAATCGAAATCCTGTTCCTCATAGTGAGTGTAGTATCTTTTGTCGCATTGATTTTAGAATAATGAATGTCTGTATTGCCCTTCCAATATACTGGCCTTCATTCACTTAGACTCGTTTGAGAATAAGAACTAATTATGTGCTTCAGAAGTTTTTTCATACCGATATATTTCTCCAACGCACACACCCACTGCTTTCAATCTTGGCGCGCTATTCACGTTTACATTTTAACTTAAATTCGGTATTTTTGGAGTTTCACCACGGATTGATATCATTTAGAGAATCAGTGAAAACCAGGGAGTGCCGGAGAGCTGTTTCCTCCGTCCTAGCCTTGGACTTTTCGGCAGTATTCGTAGTCAAATTTGAAAAAAATATCAAATCCTTACAAATCAACCCTTTGAAAATTAGTCTGATACTCACTAGTGACTTGCTACAGGGCGGAGTTTCCTGGAGTTCTATTGGGAAATCGTGGCCAGTGAGGTCAGTCTAGTTGAGATTGAGGATGGATTTCCCGCCGATGACATCGGTTGATGGTGGTCGCGCTAAAAATCATGAATTGGTAGAAATTAGAATTCATGGGATGGCCATTGAATCGGGTTCCAGTGGCTTAATGGTCTACGAACTCAGTGACCTTGTAACCGGCAGGTCCTAGCTTCGAAATCCTGTGAGTGTGTACTGATGACGTGTCCTAGACTAGGATGGAAGAAACAGCTGTCCAGTACTCCTTGGTTTTTCAGTGGTTCTCTAACTGATATCAATCTGTGAGCAAACTCGGAAAACAGATCGAATCCTTACAGATCATCGCTTGAAAATTAAAAATTCTTATTGCTTTGTATTGCAATTAGTATTGTATGCAAATATTACTTCAAAGAATTGTATCGATGACTAATCAATTTAGGCTAGAGGCGATATCCTTTAGAAGCCTATATAGAAAACTATATGCTCGTACTAGCAAGTACGAAACCTTAACCATACCCTACTTGGCTCGTGTTCTGTGCGATAAAGAAAGCATTAGGCGTGAAACTTATGACTTATTAAGTAGTCAGTAGAACAAGTGGATCTCGTCTTTCCAACTCATATCATTTATAGGTACAACGTTTTCTTTCTTACTTTTCCCTTTCTCTCTCTTTTTCTCTGTTATGTGCTGCTTTGTTTTTTTCTTCCTTACAAACTCTACTTAAAACATTCTTCGTTCTCTCACACTCTGTATATCTCGACCTTTTTGTTACCGCTTACACCATTAAATATGCTAGTAGTATCTACTTTCCTAACACCTACAAACAATCTATTCAATTTTCGGCTTTGCTACCGACATACCAATATGTTGTTGTCATAACGAACTGAGATTACCTTAATCTATCTAGAATTTTATTTATTGTTAATGTACTAAATGGATGCGGAATATTGTAGTAAAATGCTGAGAATTCCATTTTGTATCACAAGTACTGTTTTGGAATAAAAGCAAATTATTATCAACAATATTATATTTTATGCGTATTCATTTCCACTTATTTCCTATGATAAAAACTCTTGTTGGCGTATAAAATCAAAATATTTTGCATTATTATTTCTCTTATTTTCATTCTAGCAAGCTTTTGAAGCATTTCTAAAGAAATGAAATAAATGGGAAAGTATTCAATTGAAAACGAGAACAGCTTTGATAAATAATTATCATTTCAAGTTCAAAAGTTCAGTGTTCAGGAAATACACATTTAAGTGGGAATCATTCTCCTACTTTCCGGATGCAATTAATCACTTGCAGATGATTATGTAGTGGGTTTTACATCCAAACTGTAGCTATTTATCAATTACGCAGATAAATAAGAATGTCATAAAATAATTCCATATTTTCATATGTTGAATTTATGGGCATTTGGGTAATCTAGGGATAGATCTAGTCACAAAGTAAAACTATTTAGAGAACTATCGGGTCCCAGTGGCCAAATGGTATACGAGCCCGCCTTGTAACCAGAAGGTCCTAGGTTTGAACCCCGGTAGGCGCATACTGTTAAGAGTCCCAAACCTGGCAGACGAAACAGCCGTCCAGTATTCCCTGCAAGTTTCCCAATGGTACTCTAACTAATGTCAGCTCACGTTGAAATCCTGTAACCAATCAAATCCCTACAAACCATTACTTGAATTTAGAGAACCACTGAATTTCAGATAGAACTGGTCAAATAGTTCATCGTACTTCTAAACTCTTCAGTAGCTTGTATCCATAACTTCCCCCAAGGATATGGAACCTGCTCGTAAATTAGGCCAAAATGTCTGCCCAGTGCTCAGTTGCTCTTTAAATGATGTTGGATCAGAGCAAGATGCATGTCAAAATCAAGTAAATCTTCTCCGCTCGTTAGTAATTGATTCATGGCCGGTGTCACAGAGGTTACGACGCTTGCCGACCATTCACATGGTCTGGGGTTCGGTCCCCGGCCAAAGCACACCTTATATCAATTGTCAGCCTGCTAAATTTGGGTTACCGATATTAAATCCTGAAAATTCCATACTTGTACCAAAAATATTGTGTGGAATCAAACTATAATAAATTGAATTTCTAAAAATAATATGAAGTGACAACCTGTGGAACCCACATTATCGAGTGTAAGAAGAAGTACTCGCGAACGACCAAGATGGCAGTAGCCTTAATCACGAGAAACTAGACCTCATCTACCATTGGATTTCAACTGAGTAACTAATTAGTGACATTTTCCCCAACCTAACCTGAAGATTCTGAGTTTGATTCCTGGTAAATTCATACATAGTTGTGCACTCCTGAAAGATTCAAAATTCTACCGTATATAGATGTCCAGTTCTCTCTGGTTTTTGATAACTCCCCGAATGATAAAATTGACGTAGAAATTCTGAATTTATTAAGATCGTATATTTGTATCGGTGAATAATGCTCATAAACAGTTCCATTTTTGATAAAACTGATTGTTGAACATTTGTGGATTTTTCGAATGTATACTAAATCAAACTGAAGGATTAAAGGAATAGAACGTGAACATTTTTAATGAAGAGACGAACATTTCCAGAAAATGTTCTCACACCTTTAGAACAAATCTGAGCTTACAGATTTCAAATTAAAGCGAAATTCTCTGTCTAAAAGGAATCATCCTTCAAATGAAATGTAGTCTAGCCACTAATCGTTACATTTAGTCGTTTCTTCCCATCAATACATATATATTTCCTTTCCTAACAGTGGATTTCTAATGCAT
Organism: Trichobilharzia regenti; assembly: GCA_944472135.2. NCBI lineage: Eukaryota > Metazoa > Platyhelminthes > Trematoda > Strigeidida > Schistosomatidae > Trichobilharzia > Trichobilharzia regenti. The sequence goes on along the minus strand of CALYDD020000081.1, from coordinate 61,619 downwards.
ATAATACTTCAAAAAAGATAACACTCTTAAGCTTATGCTTTTATTTAAAAATCTTAAATTACTACAGCAGCACCTATTCTCTTTGAGAATACAAGATCTATATTTCAATATATAATGAGGATATGCCGTAAAACCTTTAGCAAACTATTTAAAATCTTAAATTGGTTAGATTTAATCAAAGGAAATCAAGTTTTCTATGTCATCCATATTATTAATTACCATAAATGTGAGCATTTTATTATGAGGATCTATTAACAGACTGCCTGAGATCAAAGTCATATAGTTATATAAGAATTCTGATGACCTGGTGGGTGAATAGCTGAGGTATATTCAAACTATGATTACTATTTCATCATGAGCTGACATTAGTTAGAGAACCATTGGAAAACATGCACGGAGTACTGGACAGCTGTTTCCCTCGTCCTAGTTTGAGACTCTTCAGCAGTACGTACCCACCGGGATTCGAACACAGGACCTCCTGGTTATTAGGTCAGTGAGCTCGTATACCATTAGGCCACTGGGACCCGATCCAATTTCCCATGAATTCTAACTTCTGCCAATTCACGACTCGGCGAGACCTCTAGCTAACGTCTTCGGCGAGTATTCGTCCTCACCTCCGACCTGCTGCAATTTACTGGTCACGACTTCACACTAGAACTCCAGGTAGCCGAAAATATTGGCTGGGAGTCGCGCTACGTCCGGAATGGGCAGAAGTTAGAACTCATGGGAAATTGGATCGGGTCCCAGTGGCTGGCCTTGTAACTAGAAGGTCCTGTGTTCGAATCCCGGTGGGCGCATACTGCTGAAGAGTCCCAAACTAGGACGGGGGAAACAGCTGTCCAGTACTCCGTGCCAGTTTTCCAACGGTTCTCTAACTAATGTCGGCTCATGATGAAATTCTGTAACCAATCAAATCCCTACAAACCAACACTTCAATTTGATTACTAACATTATTATTCCTTTGAGTTCCGAGTGGAACATAGAGCTTCAAAAAATCATCTACACTCCCTTCTATTCCCTGCTATTATCTTCAATTGGATAGCTCCATTACTGACCATAATTTCTCGTCTTCTCCTTGCCACACCACCTTCACCATGTCACCCTCACACTGAAGACCCACTCGTCACTTCCCATTTGGATTCCAATCGAGCCATGGCCTGCATTGCGCGTGATGTCAATCGACAGTCTCCTCAATGTTTGTCCAATCCATCTCCATTTTCTCCTACATACTTGTTGAGTAGTCGGCTCTTGATTGTTTTGCCGCCAGCCAGAGTTCCTTGTTACTAATTCTTTCTAGCCAGCCGGCCGGCCACTTAATCTTCAGTTTAGAGCGAACCAGAGAAGGGAGCAGCTATTGACAAAATTCTTCAGTGATCTTTCGGAAATTCTATTCGTGGTGGTTTTGTTTCTATGCCCCGATGTGGTCTATATATTCATGCCTTCAAGCTTTCATATCAAGTTGGAAATTATTATCACCTTTAATCTACTTTGGCTACTATTGGTGAATTAAATAATATTTGTAACTATGTAAAAATATGTCTGAGATGAGATTGTACAGCTTTTGAGGATGATATCGCCGAAAAGATATCTCTGCTGAACTTCTTGTTATCATTTTTATTTTCTTCTGATGAGTATTTTCCACAATTTATACCAAATTAACATAGTCATTGAGGAGCGCTGGAGGTAGTCATATGACTCTTCGTTTTTGTGATAATCATAACATTAACAATATACAATTGATAAAAGGCGATTCTAAACTAAAACAGCCAGAAACGAAACTGCCTAATAAAGACTTTAACAAATCTCTATTGACCAGTCAGATGCTTCCTAAGTAGAAGTACATAATTTGAAAAAGACGTTTGTATAAAAGTAATGCAACGTTAAAAAGTAATTACATGGGATAACTTCCTTATATATGTTACAAGAAAACCTCCCAACTTCTCATAGAAGTCCTCATAGTTCGGTTAAGTCGATTTCTGTACATAAATTCGTGGAGATAACTGTAAATCTTTGTGTTTCTTGACTCATTCACCACCGCTCTGATCCACCTTTTTTTCGGTGACTCTAGAAACTTTCGATGGGATTTGTGTGGAACCCATCAAAAGGACTAACGGGATGGTCCGTATTATTGACCAAGTTAAAAAAATATAGCCCAGCGATGATAATTGGCTATACGTTTCCTCCCTTCCATTGCGCCTATTGTCTAAGCAGTGCTTAAAATGCTGCATTTGAATGGAATTCGCTGCGTTATTCGTATACGACGGCATGCATAATTTCGCCTATAAACCTACGGACTTATCTGACTGGTAGCTCTGGGTCACCAATCAGTCCATTAGGTAATTTCGTTTTGGCGCTGCTATAGTTTAAAGTAAACAGATTAAAAGTCTGATATACCGGGAGCATTGTTTGATATATTCAATCGACAGATAGACAGGGATATCCTGGACCGACGTGAAAAACCTAGAAGATCTGGATTTCTCGCGTGGATGATTTATGCCTGATGTCACACAAAATCGAAGACTTACAAGAGAGCGAAAACCGACCGACAAACTGGTTGAAGAAGCAGCCGGCGAAGACAGGACTCCAGGTGAACATAGACAAGACGGAGGTTATGAAAATAACCAACTAACAACAACAGCAGCAGCAACATCCAGTGTCAATCACCATCAACGGGAGGGATTTGAAAGAGGTTAGTTCATTCACTCACTTATCTAGCATTGAGCATTGTCTCAACTACAGGAAGTCAGAACGGACGAGGATGTCAGATCGAGCGAGAACTGGGGAGGCGAGAAACACATTCATCAACCTGAAACCAATCTAATCTGGAAATCTTCGTCACTCAACTCAGCATCAACAACAAAATTCCGTCGGATGTTCAATACATACTGAAGATCAGATGGCCGATCCGGAAACAATCATCAACAAGAAACCATGGGAACAAACAAGCAAAACAAGAACCAACCAATCGCCAGACAACAAATATGCAGGAGATGGAGTGGAGATGGATGGATTGGACACTAGCGACTGAGGAGGCCGCCGCTGGGTGCAATAACTCGCGCGTCAGGCCATAGCTTGAGTGGAACCCAACAGAATGGGAAGCGGCGGGTGGGTGGTTAGTGCAAGGGTGACATGGGGGAGATCGTGTGAAAAGGAGGAGTTGAAACAGTGTGGACTAACATGGATGCAGGTGAAAAGTACAGGAGAAGACAGAAGCAAGTGGATACGTGTAGTTGAAGCCCTATGTTCCACTAGGAACCCAATGGAACAATAATAATGATAATAATATACTAACTTTTATACTCTTAACAGTTGACTGTCATAAATTGGAAATTCCCTAAAGGACTGAATACTGGTCAGAAAACACAACCATCATATTATAATCAGCAACATATCGATATAATAGCACCAACCATGTGCAACAAAAAAAAAATAGTCAGAGTCTAATTTTCTGAAGTGTTATGTACACAAATCGTGACTGACTGTCTTGTATGTGTGTAGATTTGTGTTTATGTTTGTGTATGTGTGTGTGTGTGTGTTGTATATAAGCCGGTCTTTTCTATGTACAATTGAAGGTAGCATTATCATACATCTAATCACTTTGGTAAACTAAACGAAAGGCTACCAGTTAAGTCAATATAAAAATAATATTTTATTGTCTTGTGAATATATTTGCCTACACACACACAAGGAAAAAATGAATTCATAAATCATTTTTGTAGCAGAGAGTATTTATCATTGTATTTTTTAAAAATTCTAATCAATAAAGTTTTAAGATTTTCTGTTTTTCACTAACACATGAAAATAGATACACTTTACAATGCAAAAAATATTTTATACTAGATTTCGTCATTAACCGATATCAGTTAGAGCATTGAACAATTGTCTAGTCCGCTCTTGATTTCAATGGTTGTTTAAATACTGTCAATTGACCAGGATATCTACTTTGAAAGCGAGCAAATCTTGTCAGGATATAAACTAATGGAATTCAGGATAAGCGTCTCACTTATTTTCGGAATGTTTAACTAAGTGTATTCGTATCCCTAGTGCTCCGTGGAGGCTACGCTGGAACAGCCCTAGCGATAGTACTTGTAATCAGCCAGCCTGGCAGAATGATAAGATCTCTGTCACCAATCTGTTCCGAAGCCCTATCACTTGTCTGCTAACCATGTAAACAGTAACAGTATGGGTGGTTGGAGGCTGTGGGCACACAGTGGAATTGGGTTAAGACAGTCAATTAGCCTGAATGGGTGATAACTTGGGTTGGGCACCTGATGCCATCCCCATTTAGGTGGTTACAAGTAGATAATCTGGAATTCTGAGGCCATCTCTATTAGTAGGAGTATAGAACCTTGCTGTACACCGCTTTCATGCAATAAGCAAGTTTTGGAATCCTAACTCAACTGGTAACAGGAAAAATCAACAAACCGAAACAGCCAAACTCTTCGTCATCTAATTGGGGATACTCATGAAGAATTATCGCATACTGTTGTGAATGCAAAACCGATTGATGTCTGTTGAATAAGACTGAAAATTCATCACAAATTCTAACACGCTTGCCACCATTAAACAAAGTCATCAGACTGAGAATTCTATCAGTTACAGGGTGACGATGAGTAGACAATTACACTCCAAATAAGATCACTCAAACTCGAAATTTGTACTTAGACAATTACTGATAAAAGTGGTTATTCTCTTATTTGATCAATAGTTGGCCTAGGCACAATGCAGAGACGAAAAATTCACCTTTTTAAAGGTGATCTGCTGTGGTTGAAGGTTAGGTAGTTTTATTAGATAATCTATACCAGAAAAACTCTTATTTTACTTGTCTGTTTTGTTCGAATACTATGTTTTTAAGTGTTTCAAATAACAGAATCACTACATTTTTTTATTACAGCTTGATTCCACACAGTACTTTTTGGCAGAAGTATGGAATTTTTAAGCATGGATATCGGTAGCCCAAATTTTGCAGGCCGACCACTGATATCAGGTGTGCGTCGGTAGGGGATCGAACCCAGGACTATGTGCATGGTCGGCGAGAGTCCTAACCACTGTGCCACCGACGCATAAGAAAGTGCAACTAGCGTTGTTATTATTATTGTTTCCTTAAGTTCCTAGAGGAACAAAGGGCTTCAGCCACACGTCTCCATTGCTTTCAGTTTTCTGCCAACGTTTTCACCTTGGTAAATTGCTCGCTAATCACGGATCGTTTGGTTCAGGGGGCGATTTTCGGCCGACAAACTCCTAAATTTCCAAGTATTGGTTTTGTAGGGATTTTGTTTGATTGGATGGGATGATGAAATCCTCCATCCAATCAAACTATTAAAAATCTCGCCTAGCCAGCAGTAAGTCCAATAAAGAGGGAAGAGTGAGGTAGGCAAAGCTAGCAACCTCACCCCATGAAAAGTAACCACACTGCTACTGAAACAACAAAGATCAAACTTGAAGCCATTGTAATCCACTTAGGACGTATAGGAATAAAATAAAATTCACCTTGTTAAGTTTGGATACGTTGTCATGGTTATTCACTCAGTCATCCTGATACCTGAGATCGAACACAATACCTCTGTTTGAGACAGATTCCCTTTCAACACGTAATACCGATTTCAAAATGTATTTTTTGGTGGATTTTTATGAGATTTACAGGCTAACATCTTGTATTTATCTATTTTGTCTTCTGAATCAATTTATTCTAAGAATGTGTGTATTACATATAGCATCAAAGATAACAAAGCGTTTCATGTGTACACAGATGTTATGTCGAATGACTTTTACTGTGATGATTGAATCGCACATGTAACTAACGGTTCCTAATTCATTAACTACACCCGGCTTTGAAACACTGACATTTTGTCGGGTTTGAGCTGTCAATCAGATTCAGAATAAATCTGAGTCCTTCTAATATACAGAATATGTTTCAGTTTCAATGATCAACCACTTCACAATCATTTTCTTTATTTTAAAAGATAAATGGAACCAATTCAATCTATCGGCAGGAAGCCTTGATCAGTTAGGTTTCGTGCTTGTTGGCACTCACCTGTCAGCAAGGAGTATCTACAACATTGAAGGAACTCATGTCCCATCTGAGATTAGAACCCTCGTCACCCAGTGCCACCTTCAGTCAAAGCCATCTAGAATGGTACTTATTTGGGAAGTACCATCAGCCCCAATGGGTGAATCTCTGATGAAATCTCAGTACGGATACAAAGGACTAGTTTCGCATATGCCAGTTTACGCCGCCTCTGGCGTAGACGTGATAGCCAACTATCGACCAAAGGGCGGGTGTACTGCTCAGAAGTCCGCTCCGTCCTCCTTTATGGCTAAGAGACCTAGCCATTGAGAGTGGAAGACATGAAAAGATTAGCCGTCTTCGATCATAGGTGCCTGCGTTCTACCTCGCGTGTGTGTGAAGTGGTATAATAAGGTGAGCAATATTGAGTTTAGGCGTCAAGTGCTAGATAAGGAGGGGAAATCAGTCGACAAGGCTAGGAAATTACACCGATAGACATGGTTAGGACATGTGTTACTTATGTTTAGTCATCGCCTTCCTCGACAACAGGAAACGTTAGCTAACATAGGTTCAGGCTGGAAAAGAGCTATCGGTGGTCAAACCAAAACATGGCTTCACCAGTCAATGAAATATACAACAGTTAGTTTAAGCCACGTAGGAAAGTGTAGACTTCCTGACTGTTTTGGGTCCTTGGGACGGTAAAAATCAATGGCCGGAAACAATCGGTGATATGGCCGGCTCAAAGTGGTCGTTCTCAATAGCTGGTGCACATACATCCACTCCTTGTGACTTATGATTTTCAATGAAACTATATTGTTCTTCGTTATTACTCTTCCTTTGTCTCACACCTCGGTTTACTGTCTCTAATATGCATTTCTTGTACTTCCTTCTCTTGCTTTGTGTGCTGCATGTGAGGAGTGTGGCGACTTCAATTGGTGCACATTGGTGCAAAGTTTTATGTCGAAAACAGATAGACATCTAGAATGGTGGCGACATTGCGAACGTGACTGATAAAGCTCAGTCTGCACCAAACAGAGGACTACATGCATTACACTAGTTACTAACTAGCGTCCAAACTATCACGCATAAATTCACGAAACTATAATGCTACTAACTGATAAAGATCGGTAAGTTTATACCACTCATATCAACCAGTTGTACTTGCTAGGCAGAGCAGATAGAAGTGATCTAACCACCGGATAGTCATGAGGCTCGTCCGGGTTCGAGCTTGTCGATGGTGTACCAGGTATGACTCAGTTCAAAGAGCCGAATCATATCAATTACAAATGTAACAGGTGACAAGTTTAGTATATGCATATATGAGGAGGAAGAACGATAAATTGTCAAGTAAATTAGATATTTCTTTTAAACTACTGAGTGGAGATAAGGCTATATGAGAAAATGATAGAATTTAATTCTAGTCTGTGAATCATCGGTAGTAAACACCCACTACAGGGGGTTCAAACCCAAGATCTTCCGGTTACAAGGCGAGCTATCTCGTACAGCATTCAGCCACTGGGACTCGATTCAATGGTCTATGAATTCTAGCTTTCACCAATTCATAATTTAGCGCAACCCCAACTATTGTCGTTCATTGACGTACTCCTGATGATTCCTAAACTAGAATGGAGGAAACAGGAAACAAAACTAACCCTTACAAACTAAACTATAGAGAATTAAATTCTCCAATCTTATGACTAATCCTCGAATGATAAAAAAGGATGCGACATTATTATTCATGGAAAATTTTTTGTGCCATCACATGATTAGCCTTATTCGCCTTTATAATAGCGGTTAGAAAGTAAGAGAATAGAATAAATGTACAAGTTTTTTATATTATTATTATTATCTTCAAATAATAAACAGACATCCATAAGAGTGACTAATTTAATGACTAAAATGTTCTTGATAAATTTTTGCTGTAACAGAGAATTGAAAAAAGAAACAAGAACATAAACAAAGACAATGTGAAGTCATTTTCCCCAATGGTATAATATTAATAATAATCATAATTTGCTTTATTCCAGTGGTACAGTGTGGAATTTTCAGCACTTATCTACAATATTGCATCCAATTTTACCAAACATTTAAAAGGAGTATTTCAAAAAAATAATAAATATAAAAAACAACAAAAACAACAAAAAAAAAACACAAAATAGCAAAAAAAACTGCGAAAAAATACCAAGAATTAGAATGGAAAATAAACAATATTGTAAATAATATCTCAGTATTGGGTAGTGGAAGCCACGATATGTTTATGCGTGGTGAACAGTAACAGCTATAATCATACAAGAAGTTATGAAATGATATTAAGAATGTTTATCGCATAATCAGTTAATTTGATTGAATAACACTAAACAATCATAAAATAAACAATTCAGGTTGTGTTTTTTTTATTGTCAGCCCTAATGCGGTGTTTGTAGTGGTGGTGTGAGTAATCCTGCGTAATACAAAATTTTTAAGGTGTTAATAATAGCATTCACAACCAAGACTGTCAGTTTAATATTGCCGAACAAAAAAAAAACAATCACAAAACTAATATTACATGTAAGTTAATGACGGGACAATTTTGTAATACTCAGAGTGATAATATAGTCGGGATCAGTAGATACACAAAAGAAGGAATAGAATAAAGTACAAAAAAGTAAGCCAGTGTTAATAATTTTAGGTAGCTAAGTGTGTTTAAGAAGGTGTTCACTATAGAATACAAATAAGAGAGAAATAAAAGAGCCTAAAATTATGTTTTTAATAACAAAGCAAGTCATAGGTTTCGCGCTTAACATTGTCTCTGTCACTTGGAACACGGGCCAAATATGGTATCGTTGAGTTCCTATACTTAGTTGTACTAGCATATATTCTTTTATGCTGATTTCTGGTTCTACCTGATGAGATACAGGAAGAGAGTTGGGAATAGAGGGGGTGCTGGGGGTCGGAGAGTATGGTTTTAGACCGTTTTTCGCATGTATTCAGATGCCTTTCTACTAGTGTAGTGACGAACTAACTGAGTTTAACACCGCTAGTCCTAGTAACTACCTTCAACATCCTTCTCAGGATGGTATAGTCCTTTTTCATTAACCGAGGAAAGACTAATGGGGAGCAGTAAAGTAGAATAGGTAAGATACGATGATGTGGTTTTGTTCTCTGAGCTGGATGGTTAGTTTGCGAAGCTTTCATCGCCCTACTAGGTGACATCTTCAGCGCATACTTCAATTTGAAGGTAAGATACGAGAGTTGACAAATTGTGAAAGTAGAGATTGGGTGATTTCAGATAGTCTAAGTTTCTTAATGTAGTAGGCTATACGGAACGCTTTTTTAGAAATCGTTAGGATATGAGATGACTAAGTAAGGTCGAAAGATATAACTAGTCCGAGGTATTTTGAGTTAGACTTAGTTTCAATTTTAGTCCCCTCATTGCTACAGGCTTCATGAGTACTTGCTAGTGTTTGTAGATCTCGTTACGACGACAGTGGAAATATGGCGAATACCTTACCATTATTATCAAATAGAAAAACATGGTCATACATTTCAATACACGGGTTCGAATGGTGTCATAGATCAAATTTCCTAATCACCATCCTAAGCTTAACATGAAAGAACCAAAAAAAACGTGTTTATGCAAAAGATTTCCAGCTACTGCCTTGATTTTACTCAACTCGTTTTTGATTCACGCCCTTGAAGACAGACAGCTTCATATCGTCGTTGAAAGCAACAGCTGTTAGTTTTCCCAAGTCACTTTGATTTCCCACAAGATCACTTCAGGTTATTTTAACCCGATAGGTTAAATATCTGTAAGGTAGCACTTATCCTGACATGCATTGCACATCACTGATTCATTATTATACAGGTCTTAATATCAAAGTGAAAATGTTAGTAGGGATATTCATGTCTGCAGAAATAATAGCCTTCATCTTAGAGATGTGAATCAGTTATCTCTACACACGAATGTGATTATGAAGGCTGTTGGGACAAAAACAACACTCCAGGTCAGAGATATTTGGATGATTCAAAACATTAAAATCAGTATATTAGTAAACTAAAGCCTAGAATTATTTTATTTGGTGGAATCTTCTTTAAAAAATATTTTCTGACTCGTTTAACAACCGAAACAGTCAGTCACCCTGACCAATAACCGCATAACGAAGAGGTATTAATTCATCGATAATGCGACATATTCTGGATATTGACCACGCGGAATCTGACACATCGTTTAATATAGTCTATAAAGTTCAACAGTTTGCCGAAAGTGACACAAGTGTATTTGCTTTGTATAGCAGAGGCTATACAAAGCTGTACAATCGTATCTATGTACATGAATCACAATAGATAATAACAATCAATTGTGTGTGTGTGTTTAAGTTTTACAGTTAGTGGGAATTCTAAAGTATGATAATAGTGGTGTATAGTCGAACTTTATAGACTGTTCATTCTCCTTTGTTCAGCCAAACTGGGAGGTGCTCTCGGACGCGGTGGGATATGTTTCTCGACAAGGGTCCTGTGTACCTAGTTCCACAAGAGCAGGCGAACATATAGATACACATAGAATCAGACAATCGAGGTAACATTTCCTTGACATTAAGGCATACCACCAGTGGCAGGCCAGAGTAAGTTATTCGTAAAGTGGTGGCAAAAGGCGCTTTCCTCTCAATGATTTCGCCTGATGATTTTTAATATGTACTTCAAGCTCAGTTTTCACCCTTAAATTCTAAGTTTAGGTGAAACACAGTTTTAGTTACCTTGTCAATCTCTGTATTTCTTCCATGTAATTTACTAATGGACTCAACTAAGCCTAATAGATATGCATTGTCTATGAAGGTTTCTTTTAGTTGTTTGTATTCATGATCAACACTATCCTCACTACAAATTCTGCAGACCCGTGTAGAGAGAGAACGGGTTAGATTTCCTTTTCTTTCTATAGGGAGAAAACTGTGGGAATTGATCAGTTGTCCAGTCCCCATCGATTCCCTGTAAATAAATCTTTTCAAAACCCGTCAGCTCTCCTTGTGAGTAGCACATCAAGGAAAGATATTTTCCCTGAATTTCTTTTACTAAGGTGGACAGAATATTCGCATGGCTGTTATTGAATACACTCAGGATGTCATCCCAGTCGCAGTTCTCGCCGCATATAACAGTGATATGAATTGCATAAGAATTCCGCTAAATACAAATTCCTGAATTCCGCCCTCTCTGTGTTTTGTTTGGATTCTTGTAATTCGGTCATCTTGAAATACTAATACTTCGATTACAATAAATTACTACAAATTGGCGTCGCGATGGAACTAAATAACCTTGGAAAATTTCCCATTAATGGGTCTCCGCGGGAGATTGCTGATTTTCTTGAATGCTTCGATGCGTGGTGCATTTCAAAGAATGTTCGGGATGACAAAATTCCAGCACATTTCATTACTGCTATTGGGCTAGATGCATATAGCCTAGTAAAGACTCTGTCATTTCCAGAAAAACCAATTTCTCTGCCATATTATAAACTACGTGAACTTCTTATAAATCACTTTCATGTAACTACATTTGAGACCAGAGAGAGGGCTCACTTCAACAAACTGGTTCGTGCTCCCAACCAGAAGATTCGAGAATTCATTCTTCAACTTCAAATTCAAGCTTCAAAGTGTAACTTTGGAGATCAGCTGCATACTCAACTACGTGATCGTCTAATTGCTGGAATCAATATTCCTAAGTTAGAGAAAGAGTTAATTCAGATTCCTTCTTGTACCTTTCAAACTGCTAAAGATTTATGTATTACATATGAAGATGTCAATAATGAATACTCTGCTCCCACTACGTCAGTGTCTGATGTTATGCTTTCTAAAGTCGAAAATACAAGTGGTCATGGAAAGCAATCCAAACTGCCGTCCACAGGTAATAGAATGCAGCCAGAGATCAAAAACATTAAACCGTGTTTTTCCTGTGGAAAGTTACATCTACGAAGCACTTGCCGTTTTCGGGGTGCTAAGTGCCATAAATGTGGTAAAGTTGGACACATCAAGACTGTTTGCAGAAGTTCGAATACTTATGTTGCTCAACATTCTTATAATTCTCCCAAGCTGTCTAGTAAAATGGAGTCAATGTGTCTTTCAACCTTTCAAAATACTCAAGCTAATCCAATGAAAACCTCCACTACAAGTTCAGCAACTCAAGCATCAACTGTTTTCAAAAATGAGGTAGCTGAGTTACAATGCGAACTGTCGAAAACACGAAAAAACTGAATGAGATGAGAGAGCAACTGATTAAAATGGAGGAATTACTGCATATGCATAGACTGCGTCTGTCGAATGCAGAGCATACAAGTACCCGTGAAAGTCCTGCAAAACTTTTCAAATCTCGAATTCTCAAAAAGCATCTGATGTCCACGACTTCTAATGTACATTATTACAAAGGTAATGACTATAGACCTTCTGTTGGAATTATACTACAAAAAATGGGAAATCGAGTGGTGAAGATATTAGACATCAAAGATCACTCAGTTCATAACAGACACCTGGACAAAGTGACAATAAATGAAGTAGGTCGTTCCAATTATTATTTTAATGATTCCGCTAATAATCCTGATTTTGTAGATAATTCAGAAATAAGTCCAGATAATACTGATGAAAATAATATCACAGAATCAGTTAGAAGGTCGCAGCTACTTGCAAGCAAACCGAGACATCGTTATAAATACGCAAGGAGATATTCGAGGTGTGGCGGATGTGGTGATTGACAATTTCTATCTCTGTATTGTTTAAATACTTACTGTTGATTGTTAATATGTTTCTTATATGAATTGCATAAGAATTCCGCTAAATACAAATTCCTGAATTCCGCCCTCTCTGTGTTTTGTTTGGATTCTTGTAATTCGGTCATCTTGAAATACTGATACTACGATTACAATAAATTACTACAGTTTTACTGTTGTTGAGCTCCCCATGGTAGATGAGCTAATCGAGAACCTTTCATCATTATCATTATCATCCTATATAACTGAACTGAAATGGCGTAAATATTGCAGTTCATGCTATGCAGCAACACTGAAATCACTAAGTAAAACATCTCTTTCATTAGTATAATTAGTGATTTACAAAGACTTTGAATGTTCGTTTCAAAACCTTTACGTTATGTTGAATATGACACCAATAATAATAACTATAAATGTATGTGCTAGAGAAGCTATTTTTCGCTTTCTCTGTAGAAGGTTCCATAGAGTTCAAGACAAGTGCAATTATAAGTAAGATCTGTCACAAAATAATTAATCTCAACCTAATACACCGGACAATTTTCAGTCAGATTAAAATTTTAGAAAAAGAGTTATTTCTGCTAAAGTTTAGTATATATAAAGCGATTATGGTATTCGTTTTTACAAGTTGATCACGGATTGATATTAGTTAGACAAACATTGAAAGCCAGGGAGTACCGGACAGCTGTTTCCTTCATCCTAGTTTAAGAATCATCGGCAGTACGCAACAACTGGTGTTCGAACCCAGGACCTTCCGGTTACAAGGCAAGCTCATATTGGTAAACGTTATAATTCACGGGCTATTGAATCGGGTCCCAGTGCCTGAATGCCATACGAAGTAGTCCTTACAAACCAATCAAAGAAGATTATGGTAGTTACCATTCATCCTTTCCGCCCTAATTCTTCATTCAAATTGTCAATAATCTTATAAACTATCCAGAATATAGGTATAATTAGTAGTGTTACTGCTTAGGTCGATTATCACCTATATTGATAGTCATTATTGTACTTACATAATAATAATACGAATAAACAATATCAAATATAGACTTCAATATGCGAGTAAACCCTGTTCATTCAAACTACTGTGTGTTAAATTAAAACAACAATTAATCACATCATATTTTAACTGACATAGTAAAATTTATGTTTTACTTTCAAACTTTTGTGACAAAAATGATCATGTAAGCATATTGTGACGTGGGGGTCCGATACGATCTATCAGTGGTATATATGAAGACGTTCATCAGCATAAAGACATCAGATAGCAGGGAGACAGACTTGACGTCAGAGAAAGCAAATGATTCAGTTTTGCTGAAAAAACAATGGAGATGACAAAGAAACAGACTACCAAGGACAGAAGTAGAACAACATGGGAGACAAGTGCAAATGATGATTTGAAGATAAGGTGTTACTTAATTTCGCGACATATAGAGATACCACATTCCAAATAAACATTATTTTACCAAGTCCCTAGTCTTCTGCTGTTACAGTGAGAAGAAGGTAAAATGTGGAAAGAATTTCCTTGAGTGGCAACAGTGAATGGAGTTGACCAAATAATTTGAATATAACACACAAAGACGTCCTACTTTCAAATTATCTTTTTTTTGACTTCAAGTTATAATTGATTGGCGTGGAAGCCTGTAAATTCATTAGTATTCGACAGAAAAACAGTAATACATGTGTCTTTTTTGAATCAGAAGCTATTAATCTACTGAAATCCAGACATTTTAACACAATGTAGATGTTATGCAGAAATAAATGACTTCTGACTTAAAGATTATCACTGATAAATCAAGATTTGCCTTCTTGTAACTATAGTTACCCGAATTTCCGAGTAATTGATCATACAAATGAAACCTTTGATCTTCACGGGGTAACTAAACAGGCTGTAACTTAAAACTAGTTGTGCGTCGGTGGCACAGTGGTTAGGACTCTCGCCGCCGTTGCACATGGTCCGAGGTTTGATCCCCTGCTGACGCACACCTGATATCTATGGTCGGCCTGCAAAATTTGGGCTACCGATATCCATGCTGAAAATTCCATACTTGTACCGATAATACAGTGTGGAATCAAGCTGTAAATCAAAAATTAAAAAAAAAATTAAACAGCTCAAATCTACAGGGTCGCTAAAAGGTATGAAGTAAGTAGATTTCAAGTTGAATGATATTAAGCACTTACAGTAAAATCTTTCGTTTAGATTGTCTTGTAGTTATTAGTAATCAAACGATTCAGGCACAAATTGTTAACTTATTTGTCTGGACAAATTAACATGCCTTTGACTTTATGCAAACTACTCACTTTGAGAAAGTTATTCATAAAAACCAACAGAATAAGCCTAAAGAGTGTAATTATATAATAATTTCGATAAAGAAAGGAAGACGAAATTTGCAGTATAAAATGATATCATCCTATTTCACAGGTTCTCATCAGCTGCAGACTACCTGAAATGACAATGGTTATATAGATGATAATAACATACTTTAATGTTCGAGTGGTGGTAGAAAAGAGATACTATAAAATTGACGCATCTAAATGAAAGCATTACAATGTTTTTAGTTTAAGTTTTCATCATCAATTTATACGCAATAAATAGAAGCTTCCCAGCAGCAAAACTCATAACAGCATACAGCATCACTCCTTCTTTAATCCACTCAAAACTGGATAAATACCCTGCTGATGTCACCTATAACTGCGTTTATGAATTCACAAGCACTTGCGGGAGCAAGTACATTGGAAGGACAGAAAGAAGGGCTTCTATCCGGTTTTCTGAACATAATCCCAAAAACCTGTGCCTGAAAGGAAGCAGATATTCCCAGAGTGCAATTACCAGACACATTATTGATACCGGACATCTCGTAGAGATTTCTAAGTCCTTCAAAATATTAAATAGACAAAGGACAGCAAATTTACTACGATTTGCCGAAGCAATCGCAATCAAAAGACTTAAACCAGACTTATGCATACAGAAAGACAGTGTGACTAACCTCTCACTCCCTTGGTAACAGAATTTTGATTTTGATTAGTTATCTAAATCAGTGATCTCAACTCACTGAACAAATCTTAATCTCATAAACTGTAACCGCTTTTGTTTCTTGAGTTGCTATGTGAACCTAAAAGCTAACACTGTTCTGTTAATAAATTTGTTCTGTTTTCTCTCTTACCCCTCCCCCTCTTTTCAACTTTAAAAGCGTATAAATTGAAGATGAAAACTTAAACTAAAAACATTGTAATGCTTTCATTTAGATGCGTCAATTTTATTGTATCTCTTTTCTACCACCACTCGAACATTAAAGTATGTTATTATCATCTATATAACCATTGTCATTTCAGGTAGTCTGCAGCTGATGAGAACCTGTGAAATAGGATGATATCATTTTATACTGCAAATTTCGTCTTCCTTTCTTTATCAAAATTTATCAAGGGAACCAAACATATAATAATTCTTTACACAATGTAAGGATATACAATAATGGACACGTGTTTCAAATAGATATGAACATGGCAAATTGGTAACAAACAAGCAATTAAATTCAAGTCTGTTACAAAACAATTGCCTAATTTATTACTTTATTAGGATTGCTGGGGAACTTATTCTGGACTTCCACGGGTTTTGGGCTATTGTATTTAAATGCACTTGTACATCTTTTGAAAATGAAATCGCCGAAAAGATATCTTTGCTTAACTTCGTGTTCTTTTCTTTCTAATGTCCATATGGGTGTTTCCCACTATCTGAAAAAGAGCAAGGACCCTTCGACAGTGAAGGAACTCAACGGGTTTCTACATTACTCTGTCAAACTTACCGAAGTTAATGCAAAATTGGAATTCTCCGAGAGCTGTATTAATAATCATGAATTTCCGAAATGGTTCAGGAAAGCGCTGCGTAGACATCATACATATCCTAATTCAAAAACTCTTCAACGTCACACTTGAAACGTCATCGATTCCATAAGTTCACGTATAATTTGTTCCTTATCATGACTACTATTCTGAAAATTATTGGGCTCGGGGTTCGAGCCCACGCCGGCGCACACCTGATATCTATGGTCGGCCTGCAAAATTTGGGCTATCGATATCCATGCTGAAAATTCCATACTTGTACCAAAAATACAGTGTGGAATCAAGCTGTAAATCAAAAATAAAAAAAAATAAAAATATTTCGGACTGGACACATTGTGTCTATGGTTATTTCCGATCCCCTGATATGCAAAACAAAATTTATCCAATGTTAAGCACTTAAGATAATTCACTCTGTGTGTGAATTTCAGTCAGGAAAAGAACTAGAAAAGTATCAAAGATCTTGGATATTCTAGTTAACAGAGATGAACTTAAGTAGCCTATAATGTTTTGTTTATCCATTTGTAAAATGTTAACATATTCAAGTATTGGTTTGTAGAGATTTGATTGATTGGTTACAAGATTTCATCATGAGCTGACGTCAGGTAGAGAACCATTGGAAAACCTGTAGGTCGGATGTGAGGATAAATACTCCACGAAGACATTGGCTAGTGGCCACGCTATGTCATGAATTGTCATAAGTTGAAATTCATCGATTGGCCATTGGATCGGGTCCCAGAGGCTGAATGGTCTACAAGCTTGGACGCTTTGTAACGAGTAGGTCCTGGGTGTGTACTACCGAAGAGTCCCAAACCCGGCTGATGAAACACCTGTCCAGTACTCTTTGCAGGTTTACCAATGATTCTCTAACCGATGTCAGCTCATGATGAAATCCTGTTAACATATTCTTCTTGTATCTTTCCTGCTTACAAGTGCTTAGGTCTAGATGCTCTACTAGGGGATAACCTTTTATCATTTGCTCTGCTGGTACTTTTATTATGCTAATTCATTTGTATGTTACACCTTCACATTATATGAATGACTGCTAGGGGTCTGCCCTGAACAAAAGGACACTAAAATAAGCTACATAACTTGATTTACTTCTTGTGTTTAAGTTAATCCGGTCCGTGGATAGCATCTTTCGACGGTCAGTGCATCTTATGGCAAAAATGATTGTATATTAAAAATTGTGGTAGAAACTAAGAGCTAACATTTACCGCGTCAGTTTATTACTATAGTAAACATAAAGTTTTTTTTCAAAGCATCTAAAAGTAATTATATGACACAAACAAGTAAGCATGACCAGCATTTTGAGTTTACATTACACTAATAAGTGAAATAATGAACGCTACATTAAGGTTAAATTATTATAAAGTCATAATTTCTATACTGAATAAATTTTCTGATTCTAAAAATAAGCTGGTACAATGATTACACATTGGACAAAGTAGATTTAACTCTACTAGACACATTAAATTCAGTCATTCAGTAGATTAACAGCTTAATTCAATTTGTTTGAATTATTTGACCTGTCGAGGTACTGTTTTCATGTTACTCCTTCATTTGTTTATTCACTGTAAACTTAATAATTAGAAAATATATAAAGCTATGCATTCAAGTGACCTTAAGGAGAGATAATTGACTACATTTTCAATACCAAAAAGGCAAATTTTTATTGTCTACGTTTGTAGATCCGTACCTATATCTAAGTCGTCTACTGGAACATGTTTTAAATTTACACCTATTGCTACTGCCTGTCCTTTTCTAAAAACTATGGAAAAGTTAAGCTTAATTAATCTTCAAGCTTCACTTAAAGCCTTTAACGATCCCAAACAATTCGCTTATAGACACAATAGAAGTACTTTAGATGCAGCTGCAGTCTTGTCTCCAGCTTAGACAAGGGGGTTAAATTTGTTAGCTGCGCCTTCCTAGATTACACATCTGCTTTTGACTTAGTAGCTAGGTATATTTTGTTAAAGAAGCTTTCTGAAACACAAACTGACTGTCGGGTTGTCAAATGGTTGCATTCTTATTTCTCAGAAAGAAAGCAGTACACTGTATGTCAGGGAAAGTCGTCCACTTCATTACTTACTGAGGCTGATGTCCCTCAAGGAGCTGTCTTTTCTCCTTTTCTGTTTTCTTTCTTCTTCCATGACTTACCTCACTCTGATGAAATGAACTTTGTTAAGTATGCCGATGATCCAACTATTACAATGTCTGTTAACTTCCAGCTAGACTGTACTAAGGTGGATAGCTTTCTATCAGGAGTTACCAAATGGTCTTCGTCTAACGGCCTTTAACTAAATCCTTCCAAATTTCAGACTGTTAATTTCAGTTTCCGATGTAAAAGAAAGTTAAATGAAGCTGTTGGTTCCTATGACGCTTGCAAAATTGATGATACTGATATAGAAACCAAATCTGAAGTTAAGTGTCTTGGATTAAGTCTTTCTTCCGACTTATCCTGGTCTTCCCATGTCTTGGAGATTTCTAAAAGAATATTTCCTCCTACTTTCTACATTTTATTTTAAGTAAATCAGACGCAATATTGTGACAAATGCTGAGAATTCGATTCTGTATTATAAGTACTGTTTTTGGAATAAAGTAGATTATTTATTATTATTATTATTATTATACCAAGAAGAAGGCTTAAAGTGATGCTCATCAAAGATATTAAACAGAAGTAACGCTGTAGATCTCTAAAGAAAAAAAGCTGTCACAAAAGATGTTAGCTGTTGTTGGACAGCTAGCTATCAAGACACTAGAATATAGTTTCAGAATATTGTTGATCAAATAGCTTTGGAGCGTGTCAGTATTGTATGTAGAGCTATATTATAAGAGACTATCAAAAACACCTTGATTCTGTCTTGCCAGTGACTTTCTCTAGAACACCCAAACTAATTTGGAACAACTGTCCGAATATCAGCACTGATTTCAATTTATTCTAATCCATATTTGTGGGAGATGGAAACGATCTTCGAGCCTGCCTCTTACACTTGAGTAAATCAATAACAATTAGTTTCATGAATTTTATTTCATATGAAAGACACTGGTTCCAACAAAAAAAACGCATAATTACAAATGAAACCCGTAGATTTATGAGGGTCTGTCATTTCTCCAGTTATTTCAGTGACTTTCTTCCGCGAGAAATCTTAATTAAAATCAGCTGCACCAATTTCCAGGATAATATAACTACACCTCTTGTTCGGTAATGAAATATGTGCAACATTTACGTCGGACAGTCGTTACATCTTTATGACAATGTCTCTTATTACGTTAATATCTGAAGTGAAGAAAAATGAATAAGTGTGATTCTGCCAGAGGTTAACTAAATGACAATTACCGCGTATACTAACAGCGTCGTTTCATTTACAATTAATAGTGTTCTCTGAGCTGGTTGGTTTAGTTACGGAGCTTCCGTCGTCCCCCTTCTGGACAACATCCCCTTCCAGCGCCATTTTCAGCATAAAGTGAAATGATGTAATTTCTTCATGAGTGACAGAATTGCATCTCCCAGTAACCATCTTTACATGCGTATTGATCATTTTCTATTGACTGCGACTTTAAACTTTCTGGTCACATGATTCACTTTTATTAGTTGGTATACTTGGTCTATATTAACGTGTTTGTTAATGGCATATTCGTTTGAGTACCAGGCTTCTAGGAATTCCCTAACTGCACTTTCGGTCTTTTCTCTGTCTAAGATTTCCACATTATCTCAATCAAACTGATGTCCATAATTGTCTAGATGCATTGATATAACAAGGAATACATATTGTGTCTTTTCACGGCTGATTTATGTTCCTGGATTCTGATTCGAAGGGGACGCCTACTCTGGCCAATGTAATGTCTGTTATGGTTCATACACGGAATTTATTTTGTAAATGGTGTTAATTTTATCTCCTTTTTCTGTGGGATCTTTCGGTTTGCATGAGGTCGAATTAAGCGATTCGACTGGTTTGTGTGCTACATCTATATCAAACGGTTTCATTATTCTGCCCGTTATTTCAGAGATATTTTTCATGTATGGTAGTAGGATGAGTTTTCTTGTGGTCTTTGATGATGGTTCCTTGTTGGTGTTGTGATTCGATTTTAAACACTTTTTGATGACATTTTGTGGATAACCATTCTTTTTGAAGACCGTTTGTAGGTATTTTTCTTCCATTCTTTTCAGCTCTCGAGTAGGTGCTACAATGTGTTTGAATTCTGTTAAACAATGTCTGCACACAGTTTCTTTTGTGAGTGAGTGAGTGAGTGAGTAATTGGATTATTGCTGGTATAGTTGATTATTTGTTCTGTGTGCGTTGATTTTCTATATACTTGTGTTTCTAAATTTCCTGTGTTGGTTCTCCTGATTAAGACATCTAAAAATGTGATTTTGTTATCTCTAATTCTTCTTCTCTTGTGAATTTGATGTCTTCAAATATGTTGTTTATTAATTTGTGGGTATATTCTAAATCATTTCTCTTAATTATTACAAATGTATCATCAACGTAACGTACCCATCCAGATTTTCGGTTTAATTATAGGTAGAGCTATTAATTCTAATTTTTGCATAACGGCTTCAGCTATTAATCCTGATATGGGCGATCATCCCATTGGTGTTCCTTTTATCTGTTCATATATTTGAGTATTGAATTGGAAGGATGTTGTAATGCATAATTCTATGAGTTCTATGCAAGTTGAACATTGCGTTTTCATGTTTTCATCACTATAGAGTAATTATTGCAGTTTCTGTTGCTAGTTTTGTACTAATTGGAGTATATAATGCTGTAACATCAAAGGACACCATTATTTCATTGTCATCTATTTGAATGTTTTTGATTTTCTCTAAAAGTTGGATTGACGAATTGATAGAATGGTCGCATGATTCTGTTAGGTAATTTAATTTCCTTTTTGGATTTAGCTGCCAGTCAGTATTAGTAAATACACATGTTCTTACTGATGACTCGTCATCCTAGTATGGCCTAACAGGGTTATATCTTACGTGGGATTTCTTAATTTTGTTGGTGTGAATGAGGAATACAGTCAGAATGAGTGAGGGTAACAGTAAGAGGCAGAAATTGCTAGATAATTTTAAGACACGCTGTAAAATTGACAGATATAAACCTTTAGTTCAACCTCGGTCAACCTGGACTATAGGGAGTAAACAGGTTGAACACACTAGTGATTTAATTTACCTGGAGATCAGTATCGACTCTGATGGTTAGGTAGGCAACGAAGTCTGGTACTAGGTGCTTTAAAACCCGCTTATTCGTCATTTAACCTGTATTTGACACAGTCATCCGGTGAAATGTAGAGTTCTACGTAAAACTGCCACATTAGTTGATCAGATTATACACTTTTTCTATAGTTTGATTTGTAAGGGTTAGTTATGTTTTTATGAGTTGATCACGGATTGATATCAGTTAGAGAACCATTGAAAACAAGCAGGGAGTACTGGACAGCTGTTTCCTCCATTCTAGTTTCGGAATCATCGGCAGTAAAAACATAACTAACCCTTGCAAACCAAACTATAGAAAATTAATCTGATGCTCGTTAGTGACTTGCTACAGGATAGAGTTTCCTGGAGTTCTAATGAGAAGTCGTGACCAGTGAGGTCCCGTTAGATTTCACGTGTGTGGATGGATATCACACCAAAGACAATGGTTGGGGTCGCACTAATTCACGAATTGGTAGAAGTTAGAAATCGTGGGCCATTGAATTATTTTTTTATTTTTTTTATTTTTTTTTTTTTGATTTACAGCTTGATTCCACACTGTATTTTTGGTACAAGTATGGAATTTTCAGCATGTGATATCGGTAACCCAAATTTTGCAGGCCGACCATAGATATCAGGTGTGCGCCGGCGTGGGCTCGAACCCCGGACCATGTGCATGGTCGGCGAGAATCCTAACCACTGTGCCACCGACGCATTGTGTCCCAGTGGCTGAATGCTGTACGAGCTAACTCGCCTTGTAACCGGAAGGTACTGAGTTTGAACCCCTATGATGGGTGCGTACTGCCGATGATTCCCAAACTAGGATGAAACAGCTGTCCAGTACTCCCTACTTGTTTTCAATGGTTCTCTAACTGATATCAATCCGTGATCAACTAGTAAAAACCATTATAAACTCCCAATCGAGTAGATGGATAAGTGACTTAACAGCAGCCTTGCTATATATTCCGTGAAACGGTAGAAGGTGGAATTCATGGGCCACTTCAGTAGCTAAATGATCTACGAGCTCACCTTGTGATTGACAGGTTCTGGGGTAGAACCCCAGTGTGTTTATACCGCTGAAGTGTCCCAAACTAGGACGAAAGAGCTGTCTGCTTGATATTTAGTCAGAGAAAATAAATCAAGTCACATGTTTCCCGCGAAACGGTGATCAAGGTCAGTCTGAATGCTTTCCTCACGCCTATGGCCAGGTTTATATATCCATCTATGGTAGTCTTCTGTCACGCATTTGCCACTGACTATATATATTAGTACACTTCACTGCTTACAAATCCAAAGGTGAGTAAAAACCACTGGATTTCGACTGCCTCATCCGAACTGATAGATGCTAGAAGACTTATTCCGGCGAGCTCCGAATTCAATGAGGAGCGAAAGCTGCACAAAAGGAAACTTACTAAAAGTCTCCGCAAGGACCGTGAACAGTGGTGGGTGACAAAGGCGAAAGAGATGGAAAAAGCATCGGCGATAGGCAACACTAGGCAACTCTTTAGACTCATCAGAAACGGGTGGGAGAAGGCAAATCATAAGTGAGACTATTTCTGAGAAAAATGGCTCCTTAATTAGCTCTCAGGATAGACGCCTTGAACGCTGGAAAGAACACTTTGAGGAACAATTTAACTTGCCTACAGCCACACTGAACCTCCCCGACATCCAGCACACACCCGAATGGGATATAGACACTGGTCCGCCGTCTGTAAGTGAGGTCACAAAAGCTATCAGTAATTTGAAACGAGGCAAAGCGGCAGGACCCGACGGAATTATTCCGGAGGTGTTTAAATATGGGGGTGACATACTAGTTTGTAGATTAACTGAGGTACTAGGCAAAGTCTGGGAATCAGAGACAGTGCCATCAGACTGGGGTAAGTCACTTATTATACCGATATTCAAGAAGGGAAACAAGTCCTCGTGTGATAATCATAGGGGGATCAGCCTAACGAACATAGTCTCTAAAATCCTAGGCTCAGTAATCATGCATAGACTAAGCAGAACTCGGGAGGAACAGACAAGGGAAAATCAAGCAGGCTTTAGACCAGGTAGAGGGTGCATAGATCATATCTTCACTCTTCGACAGATTCTAGAACATAGACACACTTTTCGGCGTCCAACAATTGTCATATTTCTTGACTTGAAGGCGGCCTTCGACTCCGTGGATCGAAAGGTACTATGGCAATGTCTGACTGTGAAGGGAGTGCCAAGAAAGTACATTGCACTAATCAAGGCACTCTATTCAAACTCACGTAGTCGTGTAAGGGCTTATGGGGAATTGTCATCTGAATTGGTAACAACCAGTGGTGTCCGACAGGGATGTCCACTTTCCCCATTTCTGTTTAACTTCATCATAGATATGCTGATGGAAGTATCCTTAACTGAACGTAATGACTTAGGAATCGACTTGTTACCAGGGAATAGTCTTATGGACTTAGAATATGCAGATGACATAGTCCTGTTAGGGGAGGATGCTGACAAAATGCAGAGTCTTCTGAACACCTTGAGCAGCAATCTTCGTATGTTTGGCATGCGATTCGCCCCTACAAAATGTAAGATGCTGCTACAGGACTGGACCACGTCAACTCCTAACTTAGTGATAGGGAGTGAAGTGATAGAACATGTTGACCACTTCACCTATTTGGGAAGTTGTATTAGCACCAACGGACTGATTGGCGATGAAATCTCAGCACGGATCCGAAAAGCTCGAGCTGCTTTCGCTGACTTACACCATCTCTGGCGTAGGCGTGACATCCGGTTATCAACCAAGGGACGTGTGTACTGCTCATCAGTTCGCTCCGTCCTTCTCTATGGCTCTGAAACATGGCCAATACGCGTTGAAGACATGAAAAGGTTGACTGCTTTCGATCATAGATGTCTGCGATCTCTGTCTCACGTTAGGTGGTTTAATAAGGTAAGTAATGTTGACGTTAGGCGTAGAGTGTTGGGCAAAGAGGGAAAATCAATCGACGAGGCTATAAAGTTACATAGACTAAGATGGCTAGGTCACGTGGTGCGCATGCCTAACCACCGCCTCCCCCGACGGGCATTGCTAGCTGATATAGGTGAAGGTTGGAAAAGAGCCAGTGGTGGCCAAACAAAAACATGGCATCAATCCATGAAATCCTTGACAGTTAAACTGAGTCAGGTAGGGAGATGCAGACTCCCGGGTTGGGGCCCTCGGGACTCTAGGAATCAATGGCTGGAGACAATAGGTGACATGGCTCAAAATCGTTGTCAATGGCCAGCGCAGATGTATTCAGTCTCTGTAATCTTTCATATTCCTTTCTACCATTACCCATTCTGTTTCACTCTTATACTTGTCAAACTCTATTGATTCTCTTCACTCATCTTCTTGTCTACCTCTGTGTGCTATTTGGAACGTGGCAACTCGAACTGCTGCACTTCGGTGCCAAGTTCTATGTTGAATCCAGACAGACAGACATACAGACAGACTGCTTACACGGATACTTTCCATCTCACGTCGTTGTGTATCCTGGCTTGACTAGAGAGGGCTGAGGGAATCAGGTAGCTGAGACATATCACGTTGTTGGTGCAGTCGAGCAGTATTCATGACTGGCGCATCTATGTCCAGCATCGGTGTCCCTATCTAATTTCAGTCTCAGTGCTACCGTGCGATAATAACCCTAGTAATTACTCCCCAGTTTTCCAATGTTTCTTTAACTAACTTATCAGCTCATAATCAAACGTAAAATCAATCATATATATATATATATATATATATATATATATATATATATATCCCAGCAAACCATCACCTAAAACATAACTGACTTTTGCTGTAACTTTGCTGTTTATCAAGATGGATTATGAAGTCATGGCAATGACGTAGACACATGCTAATTTTATTTTGACGTTTACTATTTATTTATTAGTTTTTTATGTGTATAGACTTATTATTTCTACTACATGTGAACAGATGGATGTTGAGCGATTACATCAACTGTAGGAATACAGATATATATGCACTCTCCATTTCATTTCATGCCTCCTTATTTTGTATAATAATTGTAGAAAAGCACTTTATCATGAAACGCTCAACTGTTATAATCATGATGTACATATGTTCTGCAGTTGTTGTTGTTGTTATTTGTCTGTTTTTCTTCTATTAACCTGTACGTGTTTTCACTTTCCACAGAGAATGTAAGTCGTAGTAGTAGTAGTATTGATTATTTAACCAATTGAAACTATTGAATATAACAGTGTAAATGTACTTTAACAAAAGAATACTAACAAATTATGGTAACTCTTCAATTTTTTTTAAAAAGAACAAATAAAATACGTCACATTGTTAAGCAAAAACAACCAACAAAAAAACTATTCAGTATAGATCATTTATTATTATTATTATTATTATTATTATCGGGTTCTTTAGTTAGTCAATCCACGAGAAATGTACTTTGGTATTCATTAGCTTGAAAAAAAAATCAGCCTTCACCAAGTTTATTGATTACACATGAGATAGCAGTTGAATATCATTAATAGTGAATGACTTGAATATTCTATATATAACCAGATTTTTTTAGCGTAGATATGAACTAGGTGAAAAAAATATCAACTTATCAGTTGGGATTAGTAATTGTAATTTCACAGTGAAACTATCTTATTATTATTCTATTATTATTATTTCCATTAATTCCTAGAGGAACATAGAGCTTCAGTCAAACGTCTCCACATTGCGTTTAGTTCCCTGCCAACATTTTCACACCGCTCCAAGTCTGCTCACATGCTTCCATCTCCTCTTCACATGACCTCCTCCAAGTCACCCTCTTACTGACGACCAACTCGCCGCTTCCCTTTCGGCCTCGTTCCACTCGAGCAATGGCCTGTCTTGTGATATCACTTGATGGTTTCTTTCCTCAGAGTGTGACCAATCCACCTCCATTTCTTCCTGCCTTTTTGTTTCACAGTCGGTTCCTTCTTGGTTGGTTAGCTCATTGCCAGAGATCCCTCCCTATTACTGACCCTTTCTGGCCGGCCATCTGATCTTGAGGAGTATTGAGCGAAGACAACTGTCGATGAAGGACTGTAGTCTGTTTGAGGTGCTCTCCATGACGCGCTGGCCAAGTCTCTGATCCGTATAGTGAGTAGCACTGACTGACATCACATTGGAGTTGAAAATCCCTATCTTATTTCCATTTTCATGCTGAGTTTTGTTGACCTCCACACAGACTTGAGACTAATGAAACTAAGCATAAACCAGTGTTGATGATAGTGTTTTTCACAAATTGCTTGAAGTAACAGGATGATATTGATACAGGGAGGGCAGGGAATAAAGTTGTATGTGCACAGGATTCAAACCATCAGTCAACAGATTACTAAGGATCCCTTGGGTTCTGAGTTAAGAATAAGGTTTCAGCAACACATTGCTCCTTCACCCTGTTTGTTGCCGTCGTCTTTAACTGCCTACATAGTTGCCCATAACCTCTCATCTCCCCCTCATATGATCTTTTATATGTCAACCAGGCGTTTCCCATTCGGGTTCAACTCGACGAGTTAGTACTTTACATCTCTCAACGGTCTTCTTAGCGTATCTTCATTTCCTATTATGTATCCGTTAGGAGACAGGTTCTTTATTGGATTGTTGCCACGGTTCTTTGTTGCAAATCCTTTCTGGCCATCGGATCTTCTTCAGTGTGGAGCGAGCGAAGGCAGCTATTCCATATTAGTTTACTTATTAGATGTATCACACAGTGAGGAAACAGTATTAGTATTTACTGGATGACGTTCCGAACAAAATTTATTGTTCATAATCGTATTACCAATTATAATCACACGACTTCGAAACTTCAGTTTTATAGTTTTCTTTGTCTTCTCCTACTTCTCGTCGTAGGGGTAGTAGAATTTTCCAGATATCTGGCTGGACAGGTGTTGAATCATTCCTATTACATTTATTTGCACTTGATTTGATAAAAAAAGCTGCTGTTATCAATGTCTCCCTCCCTCCACCATGTGACACTAGATTTTAAAACTGTCATCCTATCCCATTCATCCTTTGGTATGGTTGTGTGTAACTGCATGCAGTGCTATAGCTGAACTATTACCCCTACGACAAATAGGAGAAGACAAAGAAAACTATAAAACTCAAGTTTCAAAGTTGTGTGATTACAACTGATATGATTTTGAAACGTTACCCAGTAAATAACACTGTTCCACTGTGTGATACGTCTAATAAACAAACTAATATGGAATTACTTACTAAAACAGTGCCCAAGTTTTACACATATATTAAGAGGGCAGCTATTATTTAAAGTCTAAAACCAGTTATAAATGATTTGACGACGCGCCAAGACTCTGAACCATACAGAAGCGCGAGCTGTTTATGACACTGGTTTTGAGAATCCCAGTCTTGTTCTTCATGATGAGTATATAGTAATTTTTCACACTGATTTCAGAGCAATGAAAGTCTGTCTTACCTTTGATTTGATTTGATTTTTGATTTTTAATTACAGCTTGATTCCACACTATATTTTTGGTACAAGTATGGAATTTTCAGCGTGGATATCGGTAGCCCAAATTTCGCAGGCTGACCATAGATATCAGGTGTGCGTCGGCGAGGGCTCGAACCCCGGACCATATGCATTGTCGGCGAGAGTCCTAACCACTGTGCCACCGACGATCCTTACTGGCTTTCACATCTTCATACGTGCTGCATCTAGTTGAGACAATGTTGACTAGATAATTGAAAGAAATGCCTTTCTCTAGGTTTAAAAGTTATTGATTATTTTTGTTGGTTGGAAATCTTCATCCCCTCCCTCTTCTCTATGTTCACTACAGGTCCTTCTTCACTCTCTGCTTCTTCAATTAAATTGATGCTTTTCGCCTGTAAATCTTCCAGTTTGTGTGACATTCGACATAAATCATCTTCAAAGTCCAGCTCTTCTAGAGTCTTCTTCTCTGTGCAAACTGTTCCTGTCTTCTCACTACTACTGCACCAGTGAATAGCTCTGTCTTACTCCTGTCTTCACTACGAACGCCCCACTGAGTTTCCTGTTGCTGCTTACTTGATATGTGGCATCATCATATAGCTGTTAAATGGTGCTTATGAATGTTCGGGACAATCCTTACTGTCTGCATTCATTAACTTTAAGGCATTTAAGATGATTGATCTTGTCGGATGATTGGTATTCACTAGTATTTCCGGATAAGTTGCAGGTGATGGTCGGTTCTTAGTCCTTTAAAGTAATCATCCTATTGCTTTCCTTGCTTCTCTTTAATGATTAGGTTCCCTTCACTATCTTTCATTGATTCTACCCGTGTTTATCCCTTCCTGATAGTGACCTGGTTAGCCAATAAAGAGTTTTGAGATGACTCGACTGCAACCTATTTTGCTTCAGTTATCCAGTAAGCTATCGATTGAATCGGGATTCTCCTTACATCGTTCATCTTCGCTCTGATCTATCCTCTGTTTCAACATTCATTTCTCTTCTGTTAGCTTCCATGTATCCGTAGATCCATCCTATGTCGTCATCTATCTAGGGTCTTGTACTTTGCCTTTTGTCGTTTTCTGTATACATTTTCTTTCTTCTGTAGATCTAGGAGCGTAACACTGGATAATTGTAACCTTCCCACTTTCTGAGTTGAATGTTGCTATTATCATCCTAGAGGAAATTGGTTCCCATTGTTGACATCATGGTGGCCACTTCCTCAATATGCTTGTGGTTGTCCTCTGGTTTACTGAAGTAGATTACTGATAATCCAGTTAACCATTTGAATAATCGATACTCATTCATTCCATCTACTCTCACACATTCCTAGTGCCTCTTTACCATAGCTTCTCATTTCTTATGAAACATGAGCAGCCTTTCCAGCATCTAACACCGTCCAGACATTGTCTGTCGCCATGCCTACTTTTGCTCTCTTAATAAGAGGACTGGCCTCCTGAAAGCTCTCCCCATCTGGTATCATTTAGTCGCTCCAATACCAGTGTATGCGTACACTTATCTGACGTGTATATCAGTAACTCTGTCGTATATAAAATAGTTTCGTTCTAGGTAAGTTTCTGCTATGCAATTGGTATTTAAACACTTAGCAAATGTACACCTGAATGAGTGTATCAGAAGTTCTTATTAGTTAATGGGAATGAATGAAAACAGTTTATCATATCTGAATACTAAGTGAAAAATACTAACCGCTTCTGTGAAATCTGCATCCAATTTCTTGGAGTACGCCGATTGAGTCTTTCCAAAATGCGATATTATTTCGTAGACGTTTGGGAATTAATTCAGCTGAATTAAACACTTTTTGGGAAAATAAAGTCGAGTATCCTACTGATTAGGTTTAGAAAAGACGTCAGATATTCCACAGTAAACAACATCACTGTTAAATTTCTTCAACTATGCATCTTTCCAAACTATGGGCACTGGGTTCGAGTTTCGGTAGGAACATCATCACTCACTGGGAAATGAAGGTACATCCAGGACGAGTACAAAATAGGACGAAATGTGCATCGTGGATTCCACCGCTAGTCACCATCCACCAATTAAATTCTAGAGAAACATATAGTTTACACTCCTCTAAATCTTATCAGTTAAACTACCATATTTTTATATACTTTTAAGTTTTATTCCTTTGCGTTCCTAGGGGAACATAGGACTTCAAGCTAAAGCCTTGAAGTTTCGGCAGCTGTGGTATTTATTTCTACGGGATGAGGTTGCTAGCCTCATGCCCAACCTTCTCTCTCTTCACCAGTCCTATTACTGTCTTAGTGGGGTAAAGGAGTGAATCGGCCGGGGATCGAGCTCCGGACCAGATAAGTGGTTGACGAACATTCCACCGCTTAGCCATCGATGCACAATTTCGATAAATAAATTCTGACATAATGACCGTTGCTGTAGAAACTTAATTTTTCACGCTTGGGAACATCTCTCAATGTGGTTAAACAAAGGTGTAGCTAGAAGCAAGAATAGCTTGATATTAGAACACCTAGTTAAAACCGGCCACAAAGCCGAATCCTTCTCTATCATCTACTGGATACCAAATAAATTGCCAAAAATACCCAGGTACCGAATATTCCAAACTACACTCAGGCGCTCTGTGTGTGGAAGAAGCAAGTCCAGCCAGCCACTACTACTGCCACCTGGCCGACCTTCAGTGGAGACTATAAATTCGTGAATTTGTATTATAATCATTCCTAGTGTGTCTGTCTGATATTCAATCGGTGTATTGTTATGTTAATGCTATCTATATGTAATCTACTGATATTGATTCGATGTTATTTAAACAGCAACATTTAAACAACACTAATTCATTCGCTATTATGTCTATATATAACTCTAGAACCTGATGATGAAGGGGTTATCGAAAAGAATATTGTTTGTTCAGTACACATTCTTTTTAAAATTATAATAAGCATTCATCAGTAGAAAATGTCTGTAATCAAAAAGACTCCTATTCCCATAATAGTTTAAAATTGCGCTACTCAATGCTGAATAAATTCAAAGGACTTGCCTGATTTTCTGTAGAGCTAATTAGTGAACACAAAATGGCTGGCAGCTAACTACACTGACGCCTAACTCGTGTACAGTAATATTCTTCAGTTTGAGTTAGTTGAATGAAATAACTCATAGTATCACAAATAGTAAGATGACTCTGATTACAGGGTAGAGGTCACTTCACCACCTATAAAACGATTTATGATGGTCAGATGAATAATAAAACCTTCCAGTTTTGGCTTATTTAAGGATGATAAACGGTCAAAATTTAAAAGATTAGTGTGCTGATTTGTATTATTATTATTGTTCCCTTAGGTTCCTAGTGGAATGTAGGGCTTCAACTACATGTCTACACTTACTTCTGTCTTCTCTTGTACTTTTCATCTGCATCCATCTTAGTCCACACTGTTTCAACTCCTCCTCTCCACACGATCTCCTCCATGTCACCCTCGCACTGACGACCCACTCACCCCTTCCATTTCGGCCTGGTTTCACTCGAGGAATAGCCTGACGCGCGCGCGATGTCACTCAGCGGCCCGGCCTCCTCAGTCGTGAGTGTCCAATCCATCCATCCATTTCCACCCCATCTCCTGCATATTTGTTGGCTGGAGATTGGTTGGTTCTTGCTTTGTTTGTTCCCAGCCAT
This sequence comes from Trichobilharzia regenti, assembly GCA_944472135.2. Lineage (NCBI taxonomy): Eukaryota > Metazoa > Platyhelminthes > Trematoda > Strigeidida > Schistosomatidae > Trichobilharzia > Trichobilharzia regenti. Next base: position 29,750 of record CALYDD020000081.1, on the reverse strand, counting down.
AGTTTGTTGTTGGTGATTGTTTCCGGCCCGGCCATCTGATCTTCAGTATAGATCCAGCGAAGACAGTTATTGGTTGGGTTGATAAAGGTGTGCAACAGGCTGTTGGTGGAAATATTCTTTGTCACCCGCCCGTCAAGTTTCTGATCCGATCCGTATAGAAGAACTGATTGACTTGATGCTGTTTGTATTGAAAATCCGACTGAATTTTGTTGTTGATGCTGGCTGAGTGACGGCGATTTCCAGATTAGATTGGTTTCAGGTTGATGAATGTGTTTCTCGCCCTCCCGACTCACCGAGGGCCCTGCGACCCATGGTGGGTTCTCTTCCTGTATTTTATCCTCCCAGTTTCTCATTCATATCACACATCAGGATTTTGATATCGCCATTTGGGACGTTGTCCATTACTGTTTGTAGTTGTCTGTAGAAATCCTCCTTCTTCTCTAGTTCTGAGACGTTTGTAGACGCATAGCATTGAATGATTGTAACCTTCCTTCCTTTTGAGTTGAACCTAGCTATCATTATCCTGGAGGAGACTGGTTCCCACTGCATGAGAGCCTTGGCTGCTGTTGGTGAAATCATGATGGCCACTCCCTCAGTGTGCTCGTGGTTGTCCTCTGGGTGACCGGAATAGATTACTGTCTCTCCAGTTGATAGTTGGCAATCTGCTCTCACAGATTCCCAACACTTCTACTCCATATCTTCTCATTTCTGCGGCTACCTGGGCAGCCTTTTTAGCTTCGTACATTGTACGAACATTCCACGTCCCCATCCTTATTTTTGCTTTCATCGAAATGTGTGCTAATTTTTAAATATTCTTAAATTCACACATTTAATGTATCCATGATAAAAGTGGGTCATTTGGGCTTGTCCATTTCGTTCCTAATCTAGTAGTTATAGAAGTGCACCTGATGACCTAATTATTCTAATTTCATTCTGGTTGCTCCTATTTCACTGGGGCTAATTGTCTAATTGTACTTTTGTCAATGTTGTTTGCCTTGATTTGCTTGATGATAATATACTTCAACTAACTACATTGTAGATTCACACTCATAAATACTTCCAACGCTACCATGACAACTGTCTGAATTTCCGTTATTGTGGTAATAGAATACTATTAGATGTAACAATCCTTTTTGTTGTTGTGTGATCCAGTATAGAAGTTGTAGTAAGTACTTAATTCAATTATGCAAAACAGTATAGCTTACGTTGTAGATAATTTTCACTCACCAAGGTATTGAACAACAAGCAAAACAGCTGTAATAAGAACCAGTTAACCTTGAGTCTGACAATCAGTAATCACGCAACAGATCATTCTTATTATCTGAATTAAAGTGAATAACTTTCCTTATTTTAATTCAGAATTTCATTGAAGAAAAGAATTATGTTTCTTTGGTCGGAGGATTTCATTATAAGTTGATATCAGTTAGAGAACCATTGGAAAACTTGGAAATACTGGACAGTTGTTACGTGCTAGTTGTGTGTGTGTTGTATCCTTTAGTGCCTAGAGGAACATAGGGCTTCAGCTGCGCACCTCCATTGACTTCGGTTTTCTGACAACTTTTTCACCCTGCTCCAGGTCTGTCCACATGCTTTCATCTCCTCCTCGCATGACCTCCTCCAAGTCACCCTTGGACGACCAACTCGCCGCCTCCCTTTCTGGTTCCACTCGAGCAATGGTTTGTCTTGTGATGTCACTTGATGGTTTCCTCAGAGTATGGCCAGCCAATCCATCTCCATTTCTTCCTGCCTATTTGTTTCACAATCGGTTCCTGATTGGTTCGCTCCCAGAGATCCCTGTTGCTGATCTTTTCTGGCCATCTGATCTTGAGGAGTATTGAGCGAAGACAACTGTTAATGAAGGTCTGAAGTTTGTTTGAGATGCTCTTTATGACTCTCCAAGTCTCTGATCCGTATAGTAGCACTGACTTTACATTGTAGTTGTTAGGGTCTCTTTATCAGTACGCACCCACCGGGGTTCCAACCGAAGAAAATTATGTTTATGTAGAAAATTAAACCTCATAGTAGACAAGGCTTACACTTACTTACTTTTCTAAATTCTGGGTATGTAGTGTAAGTGTATAGCAACCACATAACTGTCACAAAAAATGAGATTACCTGATTCTGTTAAGTCCAGATCTCGAATCCAGTGATGTGAGCAAAATAAGAATGATTAAGTGACAGCTCCTAACAGTATCCATGCTTCTTATTACTGTTCTCTTGTATAAACTCTCTTATGCATTATACTTCAAATATCCTCACCATTTTAACCTCTAACCTCAATGGTCTCAGTTTGAATAATTGTAATAGTGGCCCTTCAGTGTTGTCAGTATCATTAGGATCCCACTGAAATTCATTTTTTAACAAACACTTTCAAAGTTCCCAGAGTATGTTTTTCTGTCCCACTAACCTTCTCTCTGTCTCTTAATGATAAATTCTTCAGTCGCTGCAATCAAAGGCAGCCTGTCGACGGCCGTAATTTTAAGTGCCCGCAAGTGAGATAAACAAGTGATTTACTCGCTTGTGATTGACCAGTGTGTCATTCGAGGTAATTTTCTGTGGCTGAGAACCATAGGCATTTTGTTTTTAATTTTAACGATAACCGTAGTTGCACTGAGTTATAAATCTAACAGTATAGGTACAGTCTATCCTTATGCTACATTGCGACATGAAGAAATCATAAGCATACTATCTCAGGTGGATTTATTTTCACTGTGTGACTTTGAATCACGAATCAGTTTGTATATTCTGCTAAGACGCTAGATAACTCGAAACGCTTTAGAATCGCATTACCTCCTCTGAGATTTGGACATATTTACTTTATTTGACTACAACATAATCTTTTTACCAATAGGCTTCTCCGAATATCTGCTCCTACTTAGTATATCAAAGATAGCCTCATATACTCTATACCTCACAAATTACGCAAGGGCTAATATCCGGTCTTATCAAGTAGAATATACAAACGAATAACGAGAAAGAGATTTATTAATGAATTAACGTGTAATACAAAATCACTGACACTGCGGAAATCTTCTTTAGCCTCCGACTCCATGAAATCTCCGAAAGTAACCATCACCTGAAAAAGAAATTAAGCAATCAAAAGATGCAAAAACATTGTTACCATTATAAATACAAAATTTAAGTGGTAGAGAGTACTAAATAATGTGTTAAATTGTGTATGCTTATGTCATTCAATATTTTTTTCAAGCAGACTATATGGACATTGCATCTGTCTGTAAAAACCAAATCTGTACAGTATGAGAAGTAAATAACAAGTGAAAATAATTCTCGAGTATTTCTGTAGATTTCTTTTAAATAAATACTTGTGAAGGACCTTTGAAACCAACACCTAAGGTACACATCAAAGTAAGTGAAAATGACTAACAAAACTAACTAGTCTACCTCATCCTGTCTATGTATAATCCTCTGAACTGCAAAAAAAAACATGACAAAAAGTAGTTATAACATGTGTCTTCAAGTAATTCGACATTTTCTGAACGGAAAAGTACGTTAGCTGTAAATTACGGCCGGATAAGGACACTATCATTTGCTGCTTATGCTAAAAACGCCGTATTCCATCAAACTTTTAGCAGGAATACAAGTGTAAAAGTGTGTAAAACAACGAAAAATTACCTAATTTTGAGGTATTTTTCAATAAATAAAGCCAATAACCATCAGCTGATAAAAATGACCTACCGCAGTATACAGGCTGCCGCAATCAAAACACTTACTTTCGATTCAATTTTAAATTTACTGAGATCTTGTGAACTGTATTAGCAATGCAAATCACTAAACGATTAGTTTTGTTGAAATCAAGTCCAAATTCAAAAATTAAAAACTGTTCATCCATTGTAGTTAGTTAAAGTTGCTTGTAAATAATGCTCATGAAGATGCAAATTCAATATTTAAGTTATTATGCAAGCAATCAGAAGTTATTCTACAAGTATAGATTTGAGATGAACTTCAATAGTCTTATTAAACAACTTCTAAAGTAATCAAACGGAGGAGCAATAGTTGTGGAACATCATTCAGCGGTCTTGGTGTTATGAGAAAAGTTGTGGCATTTTCTCTTTCTTTTTGATTGGACACTAGTGAGTAACTAGTGTAGTGTTTCTAGTCCTATATTTGGTGCAGACTATATTCGATCATTTAAGTATTGGTTTGCAGGGATTTGATTGATTTGTTACAGGATTCCATCACGAACTGACATCGGTTAGAGAACCATTGGAAAAACCCTCAGGGATTTCTGGACAGCTGTTTCTTCAGCCCATTTTTGGACTCTTCTAGCAGTATGCATCGACACCCACGGTTCGAACCCCTGACCCTCCGGTTACAAAGCCACTGAGCTCACAGACCATTAAGCCACTGGGACCCGATCCAATGGCCGGTCCATGAATTCCAACTTCTGTCAATTCACTATATAACGCGACTGCTAGTCAATGTCTTCGGGGAATATCTATCCTCACGCCAGACCTGCTGAATTCGATCAGTCATGGTTGTAGATACGCCTTGTTGATAAGTGCCAACTAGATCCAAGGCATCCAGTCGATCACCTCCAACCATCTAATTACCAGCACTTACTTTAAAACATATATAAACAGCTCTTTCGGACATTTTCATGACACCTTACCAGCTAGAGACCTACTACTACTATTTACACCCTTTGAGTATATAACCGGTACGCGCATACTAACTTTCAATAATTATAATTGTTTTGATAAGCTTTGTTTCATTCAAACGATGTTCACCATTAACTATGTTTAGTTTATGTACAGGATGTTTACGGAAGTTTATTTTCTCAAGTCATAAAAATTAATAATTTCCAGAAACTATGCTGAAAATAACCAGCTGACGTCAATGTTTTGCTGCTAGGTAAGTTATTGTATCTTGCGCGTTAACATTTATACAATTCCATAACAAGACACATAAAAGGGTGAGAAAATTAACTCGTTCCATCAGCCTAACCTTATAGTTTTCTCTACACCACTTAAGAATGAATACTGTGAATAACAAAATGTATTAAAGATATTGGATATGAGTGAATCCTACTACAACAAGGACACTAATCAGCGAAGAGAATAAAAGGCATGATTGGATAAACAAATCCAGAATGCACTTGGAATTAAAACAAAAATAATTTATCAACAAAATCATGTGACTGGTTTTGAATCATGTGTTCCCCGTAGCTTGGTGGTGGTATTCGTTTGTTGTCATTGTTCGTTTGACCTAGTTTACAGATGTTTCAAGGTTATATACACTGAAACATCCTGTTGGTACACGATTGAATAAATTTGAATTATTATTGACGAATCAAATTTCCACGTTTTATTATTGTGGCTTTAACTAAACTGCCTTGTTCATGGTAAGGTGCACATACGTAGATCGGTAGAACTACACGAAGCTTAACGGTCAGGTGTATTGATCGGAGTAAGGGAATTGACGATTCTCTTCCAATGGAATGTTAGAACAAAATTCTAGATATTAAAACAAGAATAATGGTGGATAAAAGGAATAGTCGTACTTTTACATCTTACGAAAAGAATTTAGCTTCAGTACACTACACCATCGGAAGAACAAAGTTACCTAATGTGCACATGAAATGCTTTATTATCTTTGATGCAATCTGTAATACACACATTCTTAGAATAAATTGATTCAGAAGACGAAATAGATAAATACAAGATGTTAGCCTGTAAATCTAATAAAAATCCACCAAAAAATACATTTTGAAATCGGTATTACGTGTTGAAAGGGAATCTGTCTCAAACAGAGGTATTGTGTTCGATCTGAGGTATCAGGATGACTGACTGAATAACCATGACAACATATCCAAACTTAACAAGGTGAATTTTATTTTATCCCTATACGTCCCAAGTGGATTACAATGGCTTCAAGTTTGATCTTTGTTGTTTCAGTAGCAGTGTGATTACTTTTCATGGGGTGAGGTTGCTAGCTTTGCCTACCTCACTCTCCCGTCTCTATTGGACTTACTGCTGGCTAGGAAAGATTTAGTAGTTTGATTGGATGGAGGATTTCATCATCCCAATTCCATACATTTTCTTCTTCATTTCCTTCAAGCGTCGCTCGGGAATTCGCTGAAATACGTTTCAAGAGTTCATGTAGTGACCATAAGAAATACTGAAGAATTGATACGATTTGGTGGATGGGAATAATGGTGGCGCTGTGATTTAAGCAGGCCATCGTCAATTTGGGGGATGGGGTGTATAACTGTATTCATAACGCCTATCATCTTAGTTACACACAATACCTGATGAGAAGATTTAGATCTGCACCTGAGATTAAACGACTACCTTGAGAGTGCTGTCTAGCTATCGAAATATGTTGTGCTTGTGTTTAAGTTATGTTTTATAGTGTAGCAAGTTAGTTCTTTAAATAACAAAAATTTTTCTGTACATTTTCACAGATTTCCCACAGCGATAAACAGTCTACAAAGAAATCATATACATTCCAAGAGGTATAATAATGGATTATTTCTGAATTCCGATTTTCAGATGACTATTCGACCTGTGGTAATCTAAATGGCTCTCTCGTTACTGATTCTATTCTGACTTAGCAACAAATATGCAGCAAGAAATGGAGGTGGATTGGCCATACTCTGAGAAAACAAACCATCAAGTGACATCACACGACAGGCTATTACTCCAGTTGAACCCAAGTGGGAAGCGGCGAGTTGGTCGTCAGTGAGAGAGTGACATGAAGGAGATCATGTGAAGAGGAGATGAAAGCATATGGGTAGACGTGGAGCAAGGTGAAAATATTGGCAGAGAACCGTACGCAATGGAGACGTTTGGCTGCAGCCATATGTTCTTCTAGGAACTAAAGGAATAATAATAATAAATAATTCAACAATTATATAAGTCGACGATGAGCATTTTTTGTTGTTGTTCTTGTTGTACTCATTCTACTCAAAAAGGTTTCTAGCACATACGACCAGGTTTTCCAAATATGTCACAAAGATTAGATCAGTCTTACGCATAAATTCTTACACGGTTAGAATAACCTATCCTGAAGTTTTTATATGATGATATTTGATGTGGTGAGACTACAGACGCATTAATAAAGTAATTTCCTGTTGCATAAATTATTTATGAACTAGGAGTTATGCTTATTCCACACTATTCAAGACATTATAATAGGCTACGTCATGCTGACTGGCATACGAATAGATAAACCTTACCTAAATGTATTCCTCTGATACCAATTGTCTAATCAAACCTGAACAAATTATATGGTATATGAAGAAGTGCTTAGGTAAAAGAGCAGTAACATTGCTTGGTGCATGCATCATAATCAGAATAAATTATATTTTCAAGTATTGGTTTGTAGGGATTTAATTGATTTGTTGCAGAATTTCATAATGAGCTGACATCAGTTAGATAACCATTGGAAAACATGGTGGAAGTACTGGACAGTTGTTTCCTCCGTCCTAGTTTAGGACTCTTCGTCAGTACACACCCGCCCACCGGGGTGTCCAAACCCACGACATTCTGGTTACAAGGTGATCTCACAGACTATTGAGCCACTAGGACCCTACTCAATGACCAACCGATGAATTCCAACTTCTGCCGATTCACGATAGAGCCTGACCTCTGGCCAATATCATCTGTGGCGAGTATTTGTCCTCACACCCAACCTGCTTCATCCTACTGTTCATGAAGGTCCACTAGGATCCCAGGCAACTATCCAAAGTAAATAGGGCCAGTTTGTAAAGATGTTTTTCAAACAAATATTACATTGTGAATAAACATCTATGTAGTGATCAATATTTCAATAGAGTTGATTTTGTTTGCTTACATTTATATTGGATGATACTTCAAGGACATAAAATTAATTGTCTACTATGAATTAGTACATAATAATTTACATATTTTCAAAACAATAAGTGGTGTAAATACTTTGAAAATTTACATGCTTATAAAAATTTGTAAATCTTAACTTGTACTTTAAATAATGCATATTCTTGTGAGATAATTCGTGTAATGATAGCGAGTAATATAGTCACTTATCTCTTAGTGTAGTTTAAAAACTGCCAAGTCACTGTCGAATGTAACTGTCAGCCAAGTCTCATAAACTATCAATGTCCAGCTCTTGCTACGCTGGACCTCACGCTGTCCCTCGAACACTTTCAGAAACGCTTTGTATTAAACAACGCGAAAACCAGAACACTGATTGGCGACTCAAGAATCCTTTATTCTTACGCCAACATGTAACCAACAATAAGGTTATTACAGAAGGTCTAAGAATAAATGTTATTACAATAAATCACGATATTACTTCTGATAGTTTTTAATCTTCCTCTGAACAGCGAACGATGAGACGATGACTGCCGGATTGATGACCCGCGAAAAATATGGAGGAGTTGGGTTTGAGCAAACAACCATGAATTGATCGTTCATTCTTCAACTACATTGACAGTAACTGACTAGATCAATTGAAAAAATAAAGATTCAGTCCACAGTACTTTAGAGTAACTGGTCAAATATTTTTTGATATCAAGGAACATGTACGATAACCACACTTGTCAAGTGATCCACAAGAGAAAAATCAGTGAGGCGTTTGGAGTAAACACAGGAGTCAGAAAAGGGTGCTTATTATCACTAATGATATTCCTAAGTGTGGTGGACTGACTGGATTATGCGTCAGACAGTGAGTGGGAAACGAGAAGACATGGAGGGATATCCTGGACCCACCGACGTGAAGAACCTAGAAGACCTGGATTTCGCGCATGGATGATTTATGCTTGATGTCACACAAAATCGAAGACTTACAAGCAAGTGAAAACCGACAAACTGGTCGAAGAAGCAGCCGGAGAAGACAAGACTCCAGGTGAACATAGACAAAGTGGAGGTTATGAAAATAACCAACCAACCAACTACAACAACAACAGCAGTAGCAACATCCGGCGCCAATCACCATCAACGGGAGGGATTCGAAAGAGGTTACTTACTTCATTCACTCACTGTTCTAGGGAGCATTGTCTCAACTACAGAAAGTCGGAACGGACGAAGATGTCAAATCGAGCGAGAACCGGGAAGGTGAGAAACACATTAACTCATCAACCTGAAACCAATCTAATCTGGAAATCGCCGTCACTCAGCCAGCATCAACAACAAAATTCAGTCAGATTTTCAATACAAACAATATCAAGTCAATCAGTTCTTCTATACGGATCGGATCAGAAACTTGACGGGCGGGTCACAAAGAATATTTCCACCAACAGCCTGTTGCACACCTTTATCAACCCAACCAATAACTGTCTTCGCTGGATCTATACTGGAGATCAGATGGCGGGAAACAATCACCAACAACAAACTATGGCTGGGAACAAACAAAGCAAGAACCAACCAATCTCCAGCCAACAAATATGCAGGAGATGGATGGATGGATTGGACACTAGCGACTGAGGAGGCCGGGCCGCTGAGTGACATCGCGCGCGCGTCAGGCCATTGCTCGGGTGAAACCAGGCCGAAATGGAAGTGGTGAGTGGGTTGTCAGTGCGAGGGTGACATGGAGGAGATTGTGTGGAGAGGAGGAGTTGAAACAGTATGGACTAACGTGGATGGATGCAGATGAATAGTACAGGAGAAGACAGAAGCAAGTGTAGACGTGTAGTTGAAGCCCTACATTCCACTAGGAACCCAAGGGATTAATAATGATAACAATAATAATAAGCCACAAGGACATTCCTATTTCTTTAGAGATTTAAATTTGCACTACTCAGTATCTAACCTAGAGGCTTATCCACTGAAGTACGCATACCCTATAATTGAAGTGTAATGTGGAATTAAAGTCAAAGTGAATTCTTGAAGTGAAACACCTTATCGAATGAAGGAACTTATTATACTACTGTGTTCCGTGTTACTTAGAATAGAAAAAGTATCAAACAAAATGAAACGGGTAGATGACTAACTTCCATGGCTTGATTCCAATAAGTAAAACAAAGGTCTTATCAAATTTCATCTCACAAGAATCTACCATGTGTATTCATTGAAGACACAACCAAGTTGTAAACTGAATTCATTTCGAAATATTATGAATCAAAATGACTATCGACCAATATTTATCATCAATAAACGTATAAAAAGTACGACTGACAATCTGCAAAAGACAGAAATACCAAAGAGGAAGTTAGCATAACAGTTGATGTTCTTCGAAGCAGATTATCGAAAGCATTTCAAAAAACATTCTTCGAAACATCCCCAGTGCCCACCTTCTCCACTCAAACTCTTTTTCATTAAAATCTCATAGAGAATGTTCCATCGATGGCATATATATATATATATATCACTTTACTTGCTAATGTAGAACCAAGCATGTGGACCGTAGGAGAATGATATTATCCAGAAGTGCAGAGGAAAACTTCTGATCCACCTTCACATGGTTTTCTTTTTTTCAAACTATTGACAAACCATACTTTATACATATTCTTAATCGCTCATACGTATGAATAATGTCCCTGTTTCTAGCTCTTACAGTTTCAATGTTAACCATTTCTGAAGACTGTTCATCACTCAACGTTTTTAGATCACTAAAGACTACTTAGTCAGGTTTTCCAACTGAAGTTTTCTTCATTATGTGTAATTTTTTATGTTTTTTACTAATTGGTATAAATAATTGACTTTTACTGTCATTTTCATGACTGTTTTCAGCATTATTTAATTGTATGGCTTTGAAGAGAAGTTACAAAAATAATATTCTCTACTTCAAGTTTGACCATGAATTGCTATCAGTCAGTGAACCATTGAAAACCAGGCAATACGGAACAGCTGTTTCCTGCATCCTCGTTTGGGACTCATTGGCAATACTCACCCACAGGGATAGAGTTTCTTGGAGTCTTAGTGCAAAGTTATGACCAGTGGGGTACCGCAAGTCGAGTGTGAGAACAAATATTCGCCAGCGATGAGATTCTCGAGTGGTCGCACAACATCGTGAATTGGCCGAAGTTGGAATTCATTGGCCGACATTTGGATCAGGTCCCAGTGACTTAATGGTTCACAAGCTCGATGGCCTTGTAACCGGAGGATAGTGACTTTAAATCGTGGCGGTGTGTGCGTGCTACCGAAGAGTCCCAAACTAGGACGGAGGAAACAACTGTCCAGTACTCACTGCAGGTTTTCCAATAGTTCTCTAACTGTGCGTCGGTGGCACAGTGGTTAGGACTGTCGCCGACCATGCACATGGTCCGGGGTTCGAGCCCACGCCGACGCACACCTGATATCTATGGTCGGCCTGCGAATTTTAGGCTACCGATATCCACGCTGAAAATTCCATACTTGTACCGAAAATACAGTGTGGAGTCAAGCTGTAATCAAAAATAAATAAAAAATAAAATAGATATCAATCTGGAGACAAACTTGAAAAACAAATCACATCCCTACAAACCAACCCTTGGAAATTCTCCACTTCTCTCTCTGTTTTGTAAATAATTTGAATTTCAAGAAATGTAGCATATTTCTGTATATAACAGATATTTCCCTTTTCGCTCTTAAATTCTATCAAACTGATGACGCCTAGTGAATGGCTATCTGTACAAAATTTAAAAACATAAAAAAGTCAACTTGTTGTGTATAATCTATGAAAGCATAAATCACAAGTTGTAAGCGTCATAAATCTCTCAGTAAATGATTACATGCTGAAAAAAACAACATTAAAACTGTCTGAAAGATTAAGGTTGATCAAGCGTACATCTAATATCATGTTTTATCGCACTACTGGATTGCACCACCTTGGAATCTAGGCTATTCTCAGCAGTGAGATTAATTTTACTCGAATTTAGACAACAACAAAAATATACAAAACAAGGTACTTGAAATACAAATGGAAATCGACCGTGAGAATAAAACTGCATGTTGAGTATTTCAAATGGAATATGACTTTCATTATGAAATTAGTTTAATTAAAGTTGATGCAAGAAAGTCGTACTTAACTTTAGGGTAATTATTTCTATCCAACATTTCGTTTAGCTCCATTATGAAAGAGTTGATGAATGAAAAATCATTACTGTCCTTCATTCATTGTCATTACTCTCCATGGGTATGGCATAGGCATTCACGAGGATAAACCACATGGTGAGTGTACAATGAAGTGATATCTTTCATTGGTCAATACAATTACTGTCGCATACCATTCCCCAATCAAACAAAATCCCTACCAAACCAATGCTTGAAAATTGATCTGATGCTCTCCAGCGACTGGCCACATTTACCTGGGGTTCTAGTGGGAAGCGGTGACAAGTAGGATGTAGCAGGCTGAAAGTTAGGCAGTAACTCATCGAAAAAGACACTGCGAAGTGGTGGTCCTGCTATGTTATGAATTAGGAGAAGTTAGAATTCATCGGCTGGTCATTGAGTAGGGTGCCAGTGGCTTAATGGTCTACGAGCTCGGTGGCCTTGTAACCAGAAGGTGCTAGTTTCGAACCTCTTATGGTGGTTGGAGGAGACATGTGTCCATTACTCCCTGCAGATTTTCTAATGGTTCTCTAACCGATGTCAGTTCGTCAGGAAATCCTCCAACTAATCAAACAAAATTCCCTACAGAACTAATAATTCAAAATGAATAAAGTTGTGAAATGAGGTCTCGGCAACAGAGTTGTGGAAAGGGTGTTCAGCTGCGAGAAAAACGTAAACATCACTAATATAGTATTCATGCTATGACTTAATTTTTTAGGAGTACGATAGCATACTATTTGGATATTACATGTAAACCATAAGTTGATTTCTTTACTGTATTGACCATCGTAGTGAGAAACTAACTACTTTGATATTCTTTCATAGAGCTATTTGCAAAAGTCACCACTTGGCACAGTAACAAACAAAATTCTGAATTACCTGGAATAGAAATGTTATAATGCCCTCAGTATTGGGGAAGAAGCAGTGATCTGTTGATAAATACTATGCACTATGCATATCTGTAATAAAGACAATCTGAGTAAAGTAACAAGACTGAAATGCTCCTCAGCACGATTGAATCAACTCCTAAAGAGTAATAATATATCCTTGATAACTGATCAGTCCAATCTAAAAGCAAGTTCAACGTAGTAAGAATATTATTATTATTATTTCTTTTAATTCCTAGAGGAACATAGAGCTTCAGCCAAACGTCTCCACATTGCGTTCGGTTCTCTGTTAACGTTTTGATCCCGCTCCAAGTCTGCTCACATGCTTTCATCTCCTCTTCACATCACCTCCTCAAAGTCACCCTCACACTGACCACCAACTCGCCGCTTCCCATTCGGGTTCCACTCGAGCAATGTCTTGTCTTGTGATGTCACTTGATGGTTTGTTTCCTCAGAGTATGGCCAGTCCACCTCCATTTCTTCCTGCTTTTTTGTTTCACAATCGGTTCCTGCTGGATAATTTCGCTCATTGCCAGAGATCCCTCCCTATTGCTGATCTTTTCTGGTCGGCCATCTGATCTTGAGGAGTATTGAGCGAAGACAACTGTTAATGAAGGACTATAGTCCGTTTGAAGTGCTCTCCATGACGCGTTGGCCAAGTCTCTGATCCGTATAGTGAGTAGCCCTGACTTCACAATTGAGTTGAAAATCTGAATCTTATTTTTGATTCTGAGTTCTGTTGACCTCCACACAGACTTAAGAGTAATGAAAGCTTGTCTTGCTTTCCCGATTCTGGCTTTGATATCCTCATCAGTTCTGCTGGCCTGTAGCTTAAACGATGCTTCCCAGGTAGGTGGGTAGGTTCCTCCCATTTATGCTGGCTGATTGTTGTCTGTTGTTGTTGCTGTTTTTGTTGGCCAGGAATCTTCATCACCTCTGTTTTCTCTATGTTCATCTTAAGGCAGATCTTCTCTGGATGCTTCTTCTGCTAACTTGTTGCTTTTCACTTGCATATCTTCCAGTTTGTGGGAAATCTGACATATATCATTGGCGAAGTCCAGATCCCAGTAAGAATATCCCAATCCCCAATAACAATTAGTATCGACTACATAAGAAATTCCTCCTATAACTTCTATGCCTATTCCATAACCCTCTAAAGTTAAGATTGTTTAGACTGTGACTACAAGTTTCTATGGAAAATCTTATAGGACTACAGTGGAGTCTAGTTAGTTAATTAGTCTTATTAGAATCTGATTAATGTCCTGAATGATGATAGGGAGAGTCTGCATCAAACAAACTATCTCACATTTTGATTTTATAAGTTTCCTTAGTAATATGAGGATTTTGCTCAAACATTTATCTTATTGTTATAGCTAAACCCATACATTATCTTATAATTATTTTTTTTCGCTGTGTAGTACTTATCAGGTCATGTAGTATTTTAAGGACAGTCCCGCTGCCCTAGTTATCTTTTACGAAATGAAACCCTATAATGCTAAGCCATACTGAATTCCAGTTTTGTTTGAGTATTGGAATAAATATTATTTCTTTTAAAAAATTAAAATATATATAAAGATATATTACACAAGGTTGAAAATTCATATGACATTCACTTTAAAGGATCTTCACTTCCCTAACTCCTGTATTGTAAAAAGTCTTGTGAAGAATAGATTTAGGCGGGTGTCATGGAAAACCTTGGTCGGTTAGTACCGATCCGTAAGGAACTCCAAGTGTTAGAACGCCATAAGGCACTCGGCCCTGACAACCTACCCCCGGCTCTTTTTAAAGATGGTGGCGAGACTCTCGCAATGGCTCTAACTGGATTATCCAGGAAGGTAAAGGAGACTGAGGGTGTACCATCAATGTGGAACGAAGCCATTATTGTCCCCATTTTTAAAAAGGGTCAACGTAATTCATGTGACAGTCATAGGGGTATCAGTCTGCTACTAGTTAAGTCTAAAATATTTGCTGCTGGTCTTGCTTCGCAGGCTGTGCGAAATATGTGAGGGATTGATTCGCGAAGAGCAGGCTGGGTTTCGTTCAGGTCGTGGATGAATTGATCATGTGTACACTCTTCGTCAGTTGTTGGAACGCCACCACACGTATCGCAGGCCAACGATCGTTGTGTTTCTTGATATTAGGGCTGCCTTCGATTAGTTGGATAGAACTGTGCTCTGGAACTGTCTGTTAGAGAGAGGTGCACCTGAGAAATGTGCTAACATCTTGAAAGCCCTACACAGAAACACCTCGGGTAGAGTGAGTGCATACAACCAATTATCATCACTGTTCCTAACCAACAGTGGGATTAGACAGGTTTGCACAACCTCTCCACTTCTCTTTAACTTTGCCATCGATGACATTCTGGAGTCAGTTCTGAAGGATGTGCGTGAAGGTGATGTAGATCTGCTACCTGGAGATAGACTTTTTGACCTCAGGTATGCAGACGATATCGTCTTACTGTGTGATAGCATGCAGGCTGCCCAAATCGCACTTAATCAGTTGGTGATCAGTGTCCGTAAGTATGGTATATGCTTTGCGCCGTCTAAGTGCAAAGTACTGTTACAAGATTGGCAGGAGCCTGTATCTGCACTCACTGTTGGGGGTGAACCGCTTGAAGTTGTTGATAAGTTTGTGTATCTGGTTAGTTGTGTGAGTGCTAGCGGAGGGGTGATGGATGAGATTTTCAACAGTATAATGAAGGCTAGGGTGGCATACATCAACTTGAGTCACCTATGGCGCCGTCGCGATGTTAGCATGGCTGCCAAAGGTCTGGTATACAATGTTCCAGTGCGGGCTGTCTTACTCTATGCCTGTGAAACCTGGCCTCCCTGAGCTGAGGATGTACGGCGGCTCTGCGTGTTTGATCATCGCTGTCTCCGCAGGATTGCTTGCGATCGATGGCATCATCACGTGAGTAATTCTGAGGTTCGGTGGCATGTGTTTGAACACAGTGGAGATCACCATTCACTAGGTGTCGTCATCTGGAAACACCGGGTCCGATGGCTTGGACACTTGTTGAGAATGTCATCCCAGATGCTTCCGTACAGGTCTCTATTCGCTAGCCCTGGGACGAGATGGTAAAGGCAGAGAGGTAGTCAGTCCATGACGTGGCGTCGTGGGATGAAGGATGTTTGTGCTAGATTAGCATCGGTTGGTGTGTCACGACTTCCTGGTTAGGGTCCGCGAGATAGTTAGTTGGCTCGGTGGCTCGAAACATTATCGGATATGGCCTAGAATCGTAATCAATGGCGAACGTGTTGCAATTTCCTTCTTTCTTCCCTTCCTGATGATAGTTAACGAATACTGTTTGAACTTGTTAAGCATGACTGTTTTCCTTCCAGATGAAGTTCTTTATCCGTTCTATACTTATATTTTTTTTTTACTTTTGATCTATGTTGTTTTATTATTATTGTGTGTCGCATCTTTCTTGGTGCCATAATTGTACCAAGTTTTTTCTGCGTTTAAATAAATTAAAGTTTATTTATACATTATTATAAACCAGTTAGCAAATTTCAACAGTCTAAAGAGATTTCTTTGGTAGAGAAATACATTTTGACGATTGTATGCACACCTCTGTGTATGTTTTATATGAATTCTACCACTTGTGAATCACATGATAAAGTCATTTTTATCCCCCCCTCTCTAGAAGAGAGTATGAAGTTCATTTTACTATGCCAGTGTCATTCTAGCCTAAAATCTCTCCAATGTTATCCAAAGAAAGAAAGAAAGAGCTACGCTACTTCTTACTGTTCTTGTTGAGCGTTTAGTTTGATTAATTTCCTACGCGCATGCTTATGTTTTCTTTATTCAACATCAATAATCCATATATAATCATGATTAATAGATATCTGCTTAATACCTTTTCACTGGGCGAAGGATAGTCAGATCACTTTTACTCATTTCATCTCTCTTCAGACAAATATAAATTTTGTGAAATAATGCAACAAGAAAGTATAGAAATTGAATAAGAAAAGTATCCGGACTAGACAATACACACGCATTCCCATCGCTTTATATCTCTTCAGTAAAAAAAGGAAATTTGATAAAGATACTCAGTTATAGTGTGAGATCTATATGCTTGGAAGCTGTGATTGAAGAAGAGCTGAAGTTTGTATATATGCCACGTTAACTGAAGATAACTATCCGGAAAAGTTCATAAGAAAAACCATATAACTACAAAATTTGAAAATAAAACTTTTGTACCTGTAAACAAAAAGCCTATATATATATATATATATATATATATATATATATATATATATATATATATATATATGCATATATGCAACTAGATTTCAGATGTGATACGCTAAGTGAGATAATTACGAAGAAATTAAGAAAATCAATTCAAAGAACTTTTAATGCTGGCTAACTACATGTATTATATTCCTAGACGACCGATGATGCCACCTTGACTGAAATATGAAGTACCTAGAATAGCTAGTCAATTCAAATTGTATCTACCATTTCAACTGCTCTTGTGGTGGAGCGAGTTATATTGGCCGTTGCCCCTGGAACTTGATTTTTTGTGCTCGCTCGAGAACATCTCACACTATGGCTAAGTAAAGGTGTAGTGAAAACCATTAACAGTTCGATATTGGACAATCTGGTGCAAACCGGCCACAAAGTTAGCCAGCGTGGAACAATCCTTCTCTATAATCTACTGGGTGTCTAATAAATTGCCAAAATCATCGAAGCACCGCATGCTCCAAACACCAGAGGCTATTGCAATGCGCCTCAAACAACCAGTGCTCTGTGTTCAAAAGAAGCAAGTCCAGTCATCCAGCTCCTACTACTGCCCTGGCCCGTCTTCAGAAGAGACTATAAATTCACGAATTTCTATTATTATCTTTCCCAATTTTTCTGGCATTCAGCTTATTTTATGTTGATGCTATTGGGCTGTAATCTATCAAGAATATTATTGATTCGATGTTATTTAAACAGCAACATTAATGTTGTTCATAGCACTAATTCATGCATTCACTATAATGTATATATAACTGTAGAGGCTGATGATGAACAGGTTATCGAAAACAGTACTCTTTGTTCCGTATGCATTCCTTTGAAAAATAGTGTTCATAGGTTTTAATTCTTCATACGTCAGATTGTAATACTCAATCTGAAAGATGAAGTGTCTAGACTAGATACCTACTCTTGTTACTATGGTTTCAACTGCTCCTAAGGAGCGGATTACATGAAGCATTGCTCTGGGAACCTAATTTTTCGTGTTCTTAAGTACTAGTGTGACCTAATAAAGATTTATTAAAAGCCATTAACAGTTCGATATTCGCAAACCTGCTTCAAAATATTTTAATCCAATTTTAGATTTGCCCGTCGATCCATTGGACTAGAGTGCTCGGTCTCAGGCTGACGTGTCGGCTCCTAGTGCAGATGCTTTGACGATGTCTGGTCATGTAACTAGAAGTTCATTGGTGGATGATTACTAGCAGTGGAATCGAGGATGCATATTTCGTCCTGTTTCGAACTCGTCAACTGGATACACCTGTATTTCTTAGTGAGTGATAGTGTTCCCATTGAGGCTCGAACCCAGTGCCCATAGTTTCAAATGCCAAAGCGTTATTCATTAGATCACTTCGAGAACGAGAGTCACCACTTGTGCAACGGGTCATATTAATTATCTAATTCAGAAGAAACAAGTTACAGTCAGCTATCACTGCTACCGTAGTCTGCTATGGAATTTGTAAATTCTTAAATGCTGCATCTATCATACATCCCAGTTGTGACCTTTCATATATTCTTGTTCGTATACATCCCGAATTCACCATTTTCCAATGAATTTGATCTGATTCATTCACCCAGCGTATCTTTATCCATACATGAACAAACCTTTTACTTTCTTAATTCACCTTCAATTATTAATTTTTAAATAAACCAATATACTGACACATGACCTTCTCTTCACTTTTTCTCCGTTTTTAATGTTAACATAAAATGCATATGAAGTTTACAGTAAGACGAAAGTGAATTCTGACATTAGTGGTCGGCATTCATTAGTATTTGTTCATTGTCACCGATGATCATTTACTGTTTTTAGTTCATTTCATGCATACTGTCACGAAAATGTTTTGAACTGTAATAACTTACTTACTTACATACATCATTCAAATGTTTTCACCTTTGTGACTTGAAGTTGTAAAATACGAAATATTAATGTTCATTTCAATGATTGTCCAATGCAAAATGGACTTCTGACTTTAGGACCTGAAGATATTATCGGAAAGAATTATTCATGGAAGAAAATATTAAGAATCGGTCGCACTATCTCATGAATTGGCAAAAGTTAGAATTCATGGGCCGACCATTGGATCGGGTCTCAGTAGCCTAATGGTCTACGAGCTCGATGGCCTTGTAACCGGAGGGTCGAGGGTTCAAACCATCGCGGTGGGTGGGTACCGCTGAAGAGCCTCAAACTAGGCTAACGAAAGAGATGTCCAGTACTCCTTGCAGGTTTCTCAGTGGTTCTCTAACTGATGTCAACTTATGATGAAATCTTCCAACCATTCGAAAATAATGAGCATCTTTTAAATAATTAACATGCAGAATTGAATTTTTGATTTTCCCGTCGATTGATTGGACCGAAGTGCTCGGTCTCAGGTTGACATGTCGGCTTCTTGTGCAGATGCTTCGACGATGTCTGGGGATTTGATTTGTATACAATTGGTGGATGGTGGCTAGCAGTGGAATCCAGGATAAAGCGCATTTCGTCCTATTTGGGACTCGTCATCTGGATGCACCTGCATTTCTCAGTGAGTGATGATGTTCCCACCGAGGCTCGAACCCAGTTCCCATAGCTTCAAACGCCAAAGTGTTATCAACTAGACCACTTTGGCGTTTGAAGCTATGGGAACTGGGTTCGAGCCTCAGCAGGAACATCATCAATCACTGCGGGATGCAGGTATATCCAGCTAGTCGACGAGTCCCAAATAGGGTGGAATGCGCTTTATCCTGGATTCCACTGCTAGCCACCATCCACCAATTGTATACAAATTAACATGCAGGTTTAAATAATGAAATAAGATGACAAATATCGCAAAAAATATCATTTCATAGTCCAAATATTTTTTTTTTGATTTGAAAAAATCTGAAACAGAGGATTGCTGCTGTCTGTTTCCTGGAACAGAGTTTATTCAACACACTCAGTACACTTTTCCGATTGTCTTAGTTTCCTCACTCAGATACTGGAATAATAATCTGCTGATATAACTACTACAACTGTTTCAATAAAGCGAGAACAACAGTAGAGGTTTGTGCAGAATAACATGGTACCATCATTTATTTCGTTGGCTTCTCATCAGCTGCTGCTTACAGCCTAAATAAATTTTGAGGTTTAAGTACAGAAACGTTTTAACATACTTGCAAATTTCTGTCAACTGACAACATTTAAAATTTGCAAGTATGTTAAAACGTTTCTGTACTTAAACCTCAAAATTTATTTAGGCTGTAAGCAGCAGCTGATGAGAAGCCAACGAAATAAATGATGGTACCATGTTATTCTGCACAAACCTCTACTGTTGTTCTCGCTTTATTCAAATTCACCAAGGGGAATAAATGCATGAAGAACAACTGTTTCACTTAGAGAGGCTTCCTAGTAAACTCATTCTATTTTCATCCAAAGTTTCTTTATTAAGTGGGTGCATAAGGAAATATCAGGAAAGCGTATCGACAAGTATAGTAGCTATTTCAAATTTAACAGGATAGCGCACAGACAATTAGGGTAAAATCAGACAGCAGGGTTTTCGCTTCGAAACCTGGGGATATCCCTGCACCAGCAAGTCAGTGAGAGCTAACTGACGAATTTTCAGATATCCGCCAAGCAAAACACTACAGGTTCAACATGTTTTCCAGGTGCAGTAGAATGAATTACTACTTGGAGTTTCCAGATGTTTGTCTCTAAAATGAAACATAATTACTAAGTCGAATGTGCCAGAGTCTCGGCTAGCGACTTTTGCTAACCTCTTGCCAGCATAAGATTACAGTTCCGTAAGCTCTAATATGAATATGACAAAATGATTTTAAGAAGCTTGGAACGGCGTTTATCTCGCTTGAATTACTAGAAATGGTAAGGTAGAAGATAAGGAAAACATTTGAAGGAAATAAGTCGATGACGAACAATAAGAACTTTCTGTGCTTACAGAAACATGAGTCCAGTTGGTATTTCCCTACCGCTGACCTGACCTATTTCTAAAAAGAGAAAATCGATTTGTTTCGCTTGACCATAGGTCTCAGACATCGACTACTTGGAGCTGATCACTTATGGTTTCTACAGCACAGGAAAGCTAACCGGTAACTGCAGTCCTAAGCGAAGAAAGTCATGATATAAAATTTCCTGGCTGATATTTTGTAATCTTTACTCCACAGAAATGAAAGACAGCAAACCTGTCTTACTGCCGATAGTTAATTCATAGTTGTATGGATTGTTTGAGTGAAGACATTGATATAAGCATTATTACACCTTTTGTTTGGAAATTTTAAAGTGTTAACAACATACCATGGCAAATTTCCCGTGTGTTGCAACTCTCCTCATTTTAACAACAATCATCTATCTCCAATGGACATATTGCTATGAAGAAAAGAACCCAACAAAATTTCGTTGTGGTCTATCGCATCTGGACTGTGTACGACCGTTTTTCTCAGCTAAATGCATTAATTAACGCCATTTTTATTACAAATTATTATAGGAAATTTAAGAAAATTGTATAAGTAGAAATTTGCTCAGATTATAGTATCGTTTGTCACTTCTTGATGGTCATTCGATTGGGTGCCAGTGGCTTAATGGTCTACGAGCGGTGGGTGCGTACCGCTGAAGAGTCACAAACTAGGATGAAACCGCTGTCCAGTACTCCCTGTAGGTTTTCCAATTGTTCTCTAACCGATGTCACTTCCTCCAACCAAAATGACTTTTATCTTTCTCAGTAGCATTACCACTTAGACATTATCAAAAAAATTCACAATAGACTATTAAGAGACGAATGTTTCTACGAACATGGAGGATGCACTTATTCATTCTGGACCAGAGAACAGTTAGTAAGTCAAATCGGGACAACAGATCAGTGCTGTAGAACAGGGAGGCTTGTTAAGCTAACTAGGGATCATACACAAACAAGTGGAAGTCACTCAACGGTTTGATCGCATACTTTCTACTCGAGGCGTCGCTTTCATGAAGATCAGCACCCAGTGTTGAATGATGAAAGCGGTAGTCTAATAATTTCAGAGATTTGCATACCTTCAAAGATCAGTGCATTCTACTGAGTTCTTCATAACTAATAGTTGAGTATAGAATCATGTTCTGTTTTAAAATTCAGATTTCTTTGTCCTTTGTAGTTATTATCGAATTCATCTCCCACCCGAGGTCTACGATTTTGTTCAATTTACGATGCACAATACATGCTAATAATTACTTGTTTACAGAATTCCAACCAACTCTTTCAGAACGCCTACTTATCTACTTTATTCACTAATTGGTACTTCTATCTGCCCAATTTTCAATAATACGCATAAATTAAAATCCTCACTTATTCTTCAACTAATTCACCACCTGAATGTCAGTGCAATAATGCTGGAATTAGGAAATGAGAGGTTGTGAAGGTGACAACTTTTTTTACAATTATATTTACCTAGTCATCCTATTTCTGTGAATAATATAATGAGAGCTTTTATTGCATTGCAACATATTATTATGATGCTTTGCCTTTCTCAATGGCTTTTCTAACAAAACTAATGACATACAATTTCGCATTCACTCAACCACTCCCTTAAAGCCCTTTTAAACTCGAGATTAATTTCCCTCTATTTAGAGATAGACCTTCAGTTTCCAGAAATTCCTATCACGTGTTATACTTTCCATGATTTTACTTAGCTTGATCGCATTTCTTTCTTCAATTCTCATTGGTTTTCTCTGATGATCCTATTAAATTATTATAGATATATATGAAGTTATTCTTATCCTAATGCAAATGATATTTTGAGTACTTCAGAGCGCGAAATGACGAAATTCTATTAAATTTGATAGGCCTAATCTTTCAGTGCTTACTGAACTATTTCATTGTGTGTTATTTCTTAACTATCAAATGGGTAATAAAATGCATCTCCATCATACATCAACTGTGCGTCGGTGGCACAGTGATTAGGACTCCCGCCTACCATTCACATGGTCCGGGGTTCGAGCCCGCACCGACGCACACCTGATATCTACGGTCGGCCTGCAAAATTTGGGCTACCGATATCACAGGCTGAAAATTCCATACTTGTACCGAAAATACAGTGTGGAATCAAGCTGTAAATCAAAAATAAAATAAAAATAAAACAAAATGAAGAAACATCGATTAATACTCTATGGATATATTCTCTTGTATAAACATACGAAATCACTGAAAATACCCATTGAGTCATGAAGAAAATAAAATACAAATTCAGCGAAGAAAATTTTTCTTTATCGATGAAATCATCTTCAGAGGCTGTACAGTCGTATTTACACTTAGAAAAATGTATAGTGGTCTATTATTGAGTAATAGGGGGGTGGGTGACATAATTGATATAATTACTCAGAAGTGGCTTTAGAAGTAAGAAATTAAAAGTTGTAAATTACGTGGTACTCAATGGCACAAAGATAGAAGTTTGATAAGGTTAAAATCGCTCTTGAGTGAGAATAAAGTTGGTATTTGAATGGCAGTTTAACAAGTGTGAAGAGGGTGTGAAAATATACAAAAGGAGCATATGAGAGTGATAATAGTGAGTTAATTATTAAAGCAAAAGCAAACTAAAAGTAAAATTGAAAATTAAAAAAGTAAAGAAAAATCAAAAATTGTTTTTACATGGAACGATTAGTGAAGAGGTTAAGACCAAGGTAGAATAAGAGACTGGAAAAACGTTTTCTGTATACAGAGTTCGGGGTTGTATTGAAGAATAGCCAACGCCTCCGTCATACACAAAAGCCGAAACCTGACGCCCTTTGCTTGGCGTTGTTTGGCCGAGGCGCTGGCAATTCATCAATACAACCCCGAACTCTGTATCGAGAAAAAGTTTGTCCAGTCACTTATTCTACCTTGGTCTTAACCTCTTCACTAATCGTTCCATGTAAAAACAATTTTTGATTTTTCTTTACTTTTTTAATTTTCAATTTTACTTTTAGTTTGCTTTTGCTTTAATAATTAACTCACTATTATCACTCTCATATGCTCCTTTTGTATATTTTCACACCCTCTTCACACTTGTTAAACTGCCATTCAAATACCAACTTTATTCTCACTCAAGAGCGATTTTAACCTTATCAAACTTCTATCTTTGTGCCATTGAGTACCACGTAATTTACAACTTTTAATTTCTTACTTCTAAAGCCACTTCTGAGTAATTATATCAATTATGTCACCCACCCCCCTATTACTCAATAATAGACCACTATACATTTTTCTAAGTATAAATACGACTGTACAGCCTCTGAAGGGAGATAATTTCGTCGATAAAGAAAATTTTCTTCGATGAACCATACGAGACTTGAAACCTCCTGAAATAAACTTTTTAAATTTTATTCCTTTACGTTCCAAGTGAAAATTAGGGTGCCTCCAAGCTAGAGGTTTGAGGTTTCAATAGCAGTGATATTTATTTTTACAAGATGTGGCTGCTAGCCTCATGCCTAACCCTCCCTCTTTACTAGTTTTATTACTGGCTTAGCGAGGTAGAGGAGTGCTCCGGTGGCTGGGGGTCGAACCCTTAACTACTTGCGTGACTGGTGAGTATTCTACCGCTGTGCCACCTCCCGAAATGTCAACGCTAACTGCCTATCTGATTATTTTTACGCTTCCCTACACTTTTCAGATAAACTCCATTGACTATTGTTAGATTTAAAATTTCATGTAGAGGCAGGTCTTTGTCTACTGTTAGATTAATTTACATCAGGGATGCTGCTTTAAGTGATTAGGGATTTCTTAATTTATTATTCGTTATCCATAGCTCTGAAGAAATAGTGTAGAAGCGTTGTAAATTCATCTTCGAGGTGAAAAGTATTTGATCCGAATTATTATTATTATTGTTCCCTTGGGTTCCTAGTGGAACATAGGACTTCAAATGCACAGCTCCACTTGCTTCTGTCTTCTCTTGTACTATTCATCTGCATCCATCCACGTTAGTACATACTGTTTCAACTCCTCCTCTCCACACGATCTCCTCCATGTCACCCTCGCACTGACGACCCACTCGCCACTTCCATTTCGGCCTGGTTTCACCCGAGAAATGGCCTGACGCGTGCGCGATGTCACTCAGCGGCCCGGCCTCCTCAGTCGCTAGTGTCCAATCCATCCATCCATCCATCTCCACTCCATCTCCTGCATATTTGTTGGCTGGAGATTGGTTGGTTCTTGCTTTGTTTGTTTCTTCCTATGGTTTCTTATTGGTGATTGTTTCCCGCCAGGATCGGCCATCTGATCTTCAGTATAGATCCAGCGAAGACAGTTATTGGTTGGGTTGATAAAGGTGTGCAACAGGCTGTTGGTGGAAATATTCTTTGTGACCCACCCGTCAAGTTTCTGATCCGATCCGCATAGAAGAACTGATTGACTTGACGTTGTTTGTATTGAAAATCCTTTCTTGTTGACCCATAGCCATACAATATTTTACTTCATGTTTTCAAGTTTTAATGACATCTAGGCATCCGTCTATTTTATGGAATGTTAATATGTATATAATACATTCTATCATTTTTTAAAGATGATTTCGTTTGACTTTAGTGGTGTATACAACATTGCTTTCTTCAAAAACAGAAACAATAATTATGCTGATTTTATTTTAAAAATTTTGTTGCGATACACCTTGATGCTGAAAACTCATCATTGCTATTATCTGTGTATGTTTTACTGGTGTACAGGCATGTTTTGTGCGTATGTTTGTGCATATATGTGTAGGTATGTTTGCTTATACGTTGTATCTTCATGTCTAGAGACTGGTACATGTTGGGTACCTTTATCTACAAAAAAAGACTACACCTATGCATCTGTAGTTGTAAAATAAATTAATATAAAAAAAGAATGGCTTGTTATTCGTCATAAAAGAATCATCTATACAACTTATGACGGATAAGGGTGATAAACACATAACAACAACAACTGACTATATTACGTGAGTATGAGATCAGTTGACAAGATCATCATATTCATGATTCAATTTCACTCGTTCCTTCTTTTTCTCTAATTCATTTTGTTAAGTCAAGTGAAAGGATTAATTTGCTTTTCATTCCTATTTTTCTCAAAAAAAAGAGGAAAAAAGAGGAAATAATGAGAGA
Organism: Trichobilharzia regenti; assembly: GCA_944472135.2. Taxonomy (NCBI): domain Eukaryota; kingdom Metazoa; phylum Platyhelminthes; class Trematoda; order Strigeidida; family Schistosomatidae; genus Trichobilharzia; species Trichobilharzia regenti. The sequence continues at coordinate 3,603 of CALYDD020000081.1, read as the reverse complement.
AGGAAAGCGATAACTATAGTAGTAGTGAGACAAGACTATCTACTACCGCCAATGATCTTCCTGATTGCAGTAGATTGGATAATGCGACAGACAACGGGCAATGAGGAAACAGGCATAAAATGGACTCACACAAAAAACTTGGAGGTTCTGGACTTCCCTGATTATATATGTCTGATTTCCAAAAAATGGAAGATATGCAAGTGAAAAGCAACAAGCTGGCAGAAGAAGCATCCAAATAAGATAGGACTTCAGGTGAACATAGAGAAAACAGAGGTGATGAAGATTTCTGGTCAACACCAACAGCAACAACAACAACAGACAACAATCAGACAGCATAAATGGGAGGAACCTGAGAGAAATAACCTCCTCCACCTACACACCTACCTGGGAAGTATTGTTTCAACTACAGGCGGACGGAACTGACGAGGATATCAAAGCAAGAATCGGGAAAGCAAGACAAGCTTTCATTACTCTCAAGTCTGTGTGGAGGTCAACAGAACTCAGCATGAAAAACAACATCCGGATTTTCAACTCCAATGTGAAGTCAGTGCTACTTACTGTATGGATCAGAGACGGCGCCGCGTCCAGAATGGCACTTCGAACAAACTACAGTCCTTCATCAACAGTTGTCTTCGCTCAATACTCCTCAAGATCAGATGGCCGACCAGAAAAGATCAGTAATAGGGAGGGATCTCTGGCAATGAGCGAACCAACCCAGAAGGAACCGATTATGCAACAAAAAAGCAGGAAGAAATGGAGATGGATTGGCTGGCCATACTCTGAGGAAACCATCAAGTGACATCACAAGACAAACCATTGCTTGAGTGGAACCCGGAAGGGAAGCGGCGAGTCGGTCGTCAGTGCAAGGGTGACTTGGAGGAGGTCATGTGAAGAGGAGATGAAAGCATGTGGGCAGACTTGGAGCTAGGTGAAAAAGTTGCAAAAAACAGAAGGCAACGGAGGTGCGCAGCTGAAGCCCTATGTTCCTCTAGGAATTAAAGGATATAATAATAATAATAATAATAGTGATGCATTTTTTCACATAAAAATGTATCATACGATTTTATGACAAAGAGGCTGATGAGGATGATGTTTAGTTTATTTCATTTATCAAGTGAATTACAACTGACTGTGGAATTTATGAATGACTTTCACTCCCTTATATTTATAGTCATTACTGTCACTATTATAACTTTTAAGTATTGGTGTTTGTAGGGAATTGATTGATTTCAGTTTTGATCATGAACCGACTTCAGCTATAGAACCACTGAAAACTGAACTGCACTGGATGACTGTCCCAACATAGACAGGGGTCGAACCTGGGAATCAAAGGGCTAATTAATTCTTAATTCTGCAGTCCAGTACTCCGTGATATTTTAATTTGACACTAGTAACTAGTGTGATGTGTCTAGTCCTCTGATTGGTGCAGACTGAATTCTACCTGTCACGTTGTAATGTGGTCACCATTCTAGGTAACTAGCCATCAGGGTGCACATCGATTTGATGGTATTAGATGGTTGGAGGCAATCGGCCACAGGAAGCCTTGTCTTACCGAGGTTTCGTGCTAGTTGGCACTCACCAGTCAGCAAGGCGTATCTGCAACCTTGAAGGAACTCATGTCCCTTCTGAGATTAGAACCCGGGTCACCCAGTGAGTGCTGCAGTTAGAGACGTTACCACTGAGCTATTCGGGCTACAGTCCACTACAGTCCTACAGGAGGTCATCTACGAGCCCAAATAGCTCAGTGGTAACGTCTCTGAATGCAGCACTCACTGGGTGACCCGGGTTCTAATCTCAGAAGGGACATGAGTTCCTTCAAGGTTGCAGATACGCCTTGCTGACTGGTGAGTGCCAACTAGCACGAAACCTCGGTAAGACAAGGCTTCCTGTGGCCGATTGCCTCCAACCATCTAATAATCCCTGATATTATAAATAAGTTTGAATTCTTGTAGTAGAATAATTGTTTTGAAATAGTTGGTGAAATTCAACAATAGCGTCCAAGGTGTGTGAACGCTCCAATGACCTTGAATGCAAGCTATTCGTTGGCCAACGGCATCTGTCACTATCACAGCTGAAATATCAACGCTGTTCACCAACTTAGGAGTAAATTTCACCCAGATCACGTTTTTAAGTACTTTTTGGACAATGTGTTAACATCTCGTTAGGGTTAGGATTAGGGTTAAGGCGAGTATTGGGGTTAGGGTTAGGGTTACGGTCATAATTGGGATTAGGGTTAGGATTAAGGTTAGGGTTAGTGCGAAATTAAGGATTAGGGTCAGGATTAAGGCTAGGGTTGCGATTAGGAATAGATTTGTCGTTTATTTCAACTTGTTTTATTATCCTCATTTTCCTTCTATGTTGTCATCAACGCTCTTACTGAAAGCATAGCAACTTAACCGAGGACTCTGGAGAGGACTACACAGCAAGAGAAGAGAGATGAACGATTCACAAAACAGCCGATCTTCAGTCACTTTGGTGAATACATCTACAGAAACTAGTCCTACTTAGCAACTCATGCTCTTCATCATAACTGGGACGTATTTTTAAGTCATGTCGGAGAAAGATAATCTCTTTAATGTGTTTTCATGCATTCTCTTGTGAATATAAGTCATTTTTTGCGCAAAAATTCCTCAATTTTTATGATTGGCAGGCTGGAGGTCATTCGTGCGTTCGCATCCTTTGGGACGCTATTGTTGAACTTTGCCAAAAAATTAGATTCACTGGCGTAGCTAAAACTTGTATGGCTTGTAGCGGTAAATAATTCCCCAAAATTATTGACCACAGTACTCATCACTGAACATTGGATGCTACCCCTCACTGTGCGTCGGCGGCACAGTGGTTATGACTCTCGCCGATCATGAACATGATCCGGGGTTCGACGCAAACAGGATATCTTTGGTCGGCCGGCAAAATTTGGACTAACAATATCACATGCTGAAAATTCCATGCCTGTACGAAAAATACTGTGTGGAATCAAGCTGTAATCAAAAGTAAATAAGTTGACTTGTTTAGCTGAAGGCTTTGGGTCAAGCAACCCCGCCATTCCGTACTCCATCATGTCACGTTCGTGCACGATCACTAGGCACATAAACAATCGTCTCGCCTTCCGATTTGGTCCCGAAATATATCTCGTAATTTGGACGATCAATTCTGGTGTTTTGCTTTGCCTTTGGTCTACGCGGAACGAATGCTATAGAAGTTGTAGGCATTAGACCTTGCGTTAGTATACTTCGTACTATCCGTCAGCCTCTAAAGGCTGTTTCACTGACAGAATCTGTGTTGAATCTCTAATTTCTAAGTGTTGGTTTCCAGGGGATCAATTGATTTTAAGTTAGGTGTCCTCACGACCCCACATCAGTCAAAACTCAAGAGTACTGGGCAACTGCTTCATGTTAGTTGGCGCCTCTTCAACAGTAAATATCCAGGGATCGAGCTTAGGACCCTCAAATGTCTAGTAGTTCTCTGATTGATACACCTTGGTGATAAAATCTCCCTCTGTGTCTGTATTATTCTACTCTGATAATCTCACTTTCGTGTAGCGACAAAAAAAAGAGTTTAACTCAAACGAACGAAGTAAAAAGTCGGTTGACACCTGGTTTAACA